>APFE030718211.1:96554-145392 GCA_000404065.3 Pinus taeda | reverse complement strand
ATAAATCAGTAGTTGATTTTGAGAGAGCCCTCTCAGGTTAGGGAGGCTAATCCTTAGCCAAGAGTCTGGTCTGAAATAGTTACATAGAGTCTTACTGATTAGCAGCCATCAGTACTGATTTTGTGATAACACCTCCGATGCGATATATCGGAGATCGCTAATCGGGGGTCCTTAAGGCCTTTGATCTAAGTCCTCCCTTTAACATTGCGATGTGATATCACATATAAAGCCTGCCCTTTATGCCTTTGTGATGCGATATTCTTTAAGGAGCCCTTAAGTCCCATTTATAAGAAATTGCCTCCTTTTATAAGGATAATGGGCAATCTTCTTTTTACAATAACTCCTTCGTCCGGAGTCCATTCTGGCCCATTAAAATTGCAGTAGATTCAGATTGAAAAGATCTACGCAATAAGACTATTCCCAAGAGCATCCTTCGACTTTCATTTTCCTCTGTGAGAAAGATTTTTAGACTTAGAAGTCTATTCTAGATCCATTTTGGATCAATTGATGACTGGACTCTAGCTAGAATGGTGTGTATATGGTTTTTCACTCATGTGTTATATGTCTATATGTAGTTGTTATGCATGTATAGTCTTGGTTATAGTTATGCACGAATAGTAGGTAAAAAAATGCCTTGTGAAATCATTGTATACAAATTTAGGTCATCATGGTGCTATTGGTTGTTATGATGCTAATTTGTTGGCTAAGATAGAATAGGAGATGCAGATCATTAAAGTGAAGTTGCAGCATTGGACCTTGAGGCAAGAGCAGGTTGTCATGCAGGTATTGTATGTTTGGCATGGAAGTATGTAAGTTAAGGATTGTCATATGAATTAGGTTTATATACATTAGGTTTATGTACATGTCTTTTGATGTTATGGTTACATACATGATAGATGATAGTTGATTAGTATAGTCATAAGCACATGTGTCGAATAGTCACGAATGATAATAACATGTGGTTGTATGCATTGCTATTGATGTTTTATGATAGTTAGCTTGATGATTAGGTTATATTTATTGATGATTATGTTATAGGATAACTTGTTGTTGCTATATGCTAGTAACTTGATGATTAGGGTTATTATATTAATATATTGATGTTATATGTATTGTGTTAACCTAGATTTGCCTATGCAGATGGTTATGGTTACGATGTTCAGGTATGAGTCAACTTATTGTGACATTGTGTTGTACTAATCTGGATTGATCGTACATATGTGATTGTTATGCATGAATGATAATTGTTTATAAGCTTAAGATGTGAACTTGCTAGTTAGTGACTATTATGGATATCATGATCTTATTTATAGTTGGGTTGATATGTTGTGAAGTTATACCATGCTAACTAGATTGATTGTGTAGACAACATAGAACCCCTGAGATACATTAAGGTATGAACTTGTTATGTCATCTACCTTGTGCTTGACTGTTTGATTATGGCGTCTATTTGATATTGAGTGTTTGGTGTCTATCATGTCATCTAGTTGATTTATTTAACATGGTATGTTTGCAAGTTGGTTGAATGTTTGATGAGTTGCATAATACGAGTATGTGTTCCAATGATCTTTTTTTAGATGATTGTACTAACAAATGTGTGTTGAGGTAGTTGATATGTACTTGAGTATAATAGGTGACAGTTGTAGCATTATGTCTAATGACTATGAATTGATTATGGATTATGACATGATTGTTTGTGAAGATTGATTTAAAATTGATAGATATGATTGTCTTTATATTTGGAACATGTGGTTGACATGTGTGAGTAGTTGCAGGAAGCATGCTTGGTATTAGCATAACAAGGTAATAGTCAATATGTTTATATAACTAACAGTTGGGTGATGTGACAGTACATAGTAAGCCTCGATTGCAACAAGGTAAAAAGGGTAAAAGAAAGGAATTGGACAAGAAATCCTTTGGCTATGTTTGGGAACCCTAATTCCAAACTAATGAGTACCTCACATATAGGAAGTATTCTTAATCTTGATTTTATCTGACATTATGTGGATATGTGCTATAGTCATGAACATGTACTTGACGGGTATATTATCCAGTCTCTAGTTGTAGGTGGATCTATTAAGGGAATTGGAGTCCCTTGAGAGATGGCGTGGATGTGTTCAGTTGAAAGCAACGTGTTTGGCGCAACGAGGTAAGGTAACTAGTATGTCATTATGTTTATTTATGCATTTCCAGTTATGTGTTTATGGAAATATGATGTTGGGGATTACATGGCAAGGAAATTGTCATGAATTTCTAAAGAAGGCTTGGGTTGAGCTTTCCTTGGGAACCATGGGGATTGCGTCATGGTGTTTTTTTTTATTCTTGTGCTTTTGGTCTTTTGCGATTGTTGCTCTTGAATGGCGATTTTGATTGTGTGTGGTGCATAGTTATGCCACTTTGTTTGTGGTGTCGTATTGTTGTTGGTTTTCCATGGTTTTCTTCTTGTTTTATTCTTGGTCTTTCCTTTATTGTTTTGAGTGTCTTATGAATTAGTTGGAGAAGTAAGAAATTTAATGGAGCTCGGGGAGAGCTATTTGGTACGCAACAGGTAATGTAAGACTCAGATGAAGCTTTGTGCATAAGTAGGCATAGCGAAAGGTAAGACTATGACAGTCGGTTGGATTGATTGGGTCCATTGTGTTAAATGGACAATGACAGGACAATCATGGGAAAGGTAACTAGGAAGGGTAAAGTAAATGGATTTGAGTTGTCAAGTGCCTTGGCTATGTTGGGAACGATTTTTCTAAATGTTTTGCATGCTATGCACAAATAAGGAATTTTTCTTAACCTTGACCTTATGTAATTATGTTGAGATAATGATTATGTTGATGTCTATATGCGTATACATGTATATATGTATGTCATTGACTGAATAGATCATTATTATCTTATGTTGATGTTTATATGTATGTATGTGTATGTATGCATATCATTGCCTGACATGATCATGATTGTTTATGTTAATGCTTGTATATGTGTATGTATCTTTGTATCTGTGTCACTATCTGACAAGGTCATCAGGAATCATTCTTGTGGAGGAATGATTTCTTACGCAGGAAAATGACATGAATAGATTCTTGGTCTTATGAGGAATCAATTGGGAAGAGTAGTCATGACAAATATATGAGGTCAGTATCATGTGGATATGAATTAATATTGTATGCTTGTATTATGCCTATGTTTATGTTATGGTAGGTAATGTTGAGGGATGCATCAGTGAAATGAAAACAGTGTGGTCTACGACATGTTGGGACAAGCATGGATAAGGCACTACAAGCAAGGTTTCTTGGTAGAGATGGTGTGCTTTTGGATGTGAGGTATTATTGTTGTGCACATGTTGTATAGGTTGTACATGTTGCATCTGTGATGTTGTGTGCATGCAGTGTTGTATGTATATAGTGTGTGTACATGTTGTTATGCAATGATTATGTACAAGGTGGTACAGATAGTGTTGTGTGCATATGGTGCTCTCTGCATGTTGGATATGTGGTGTTGTGTACAGATGATGCTATGTACATGTTGGATATGCAGTGCTATGTACATGTGGTGTTGCGTGCATGTTGCACACGTGGTGTTGTGTACATATGGTGTTCTGTGCATGATTGTACAAGTGGTGTTGTGTGCATGTGGTATTGTGTACATGTTGTACAAGTGGCGTTGTGTGCAAGTGGTGTTGTGTACATGTCATGAATGTGGCATTGTGTATAGGTGGTGTCATGTATGTGGTACTATGTACATGCGGTATTGTGTACATGTTGTACAGGTGGTGTAGTGTATATGTGGCGTTGTATACACATTGTGTAGGTGGTGTCGTATACATCTGATGTTGTGCACACGTTGTACAGGTGGTTGTGGTGTACACTTTGGTATTGTGTACATGTGGTACATATGGTATTGGTGTATGTGTGGTATTGTGTTTGTGTCGTACATGTTGTGTTGTGTACATGCGGTACTATGTATGTGTATTGTATAGTTGTGGTATCGTGACATGCGTACTCGTTGTGTTGTACTTTGTGTAATACATGTATTTTGTTGTGTTGTACGCCAGGTGTAGGTACATGTATTATGTGGCATTATACATCGGGTATAGATGTATGAGTTGTGTTGTATATCTGGTGTATGTGTATGCATTTGTGGTGTTGCACGTTTTGTGTGGATGCATGTCTTGTGATGTACATTGTGTATGTATACGTGTTGTGTTGTGTTGTACACTAGACGTAGGAGTATGTATTGTGTTGTTTTGTACACTGGGTGTAGGTGTATGCGTTGTATGTCAGGTGTAGATGCATGTACTGCATGGTGTGGTATGTTGTGTGTGGTTGTATGTGTGGGATGTACACTATGTGTGTGTGCACACGGTTGAGGAGAAGGCACTAGGTGTTTGTCGAGTATGGAAACCGATACAGAGTGTGTATGGAATAAGAAAAAAGGTAGAAGCTAAGAATTGATTAAAGGATAAGTATCAATATTTATTTAGTTTTATTATGCATGTGATTTATGATTATGTTCTATGATGATTACATGTGATCTATGATTCTGCTTTATGATGGGTTACATGTGATTTATGATGTTGATCTATGATGGTTGTGTTTCAAGCTAACTTGATGTGATATGTTTATACATAATGATTTTATCAAAGATGCTAGTTTTACTTGTTGTGACAAGAAATAAACAGGATTGCAAGTGTACTTTATTGATGAGCCACCAATGAGTTATGATTTGAATTTATTTCAATTTATTTTGAATCTAATGGAAATTATGTTCTTGGAACTGGAATACATGAACATGTCCAGTTGGGTAGTTGAAAATGACTACAAGAATTAGCAGCAACAATGAAAGGAATTGGAACATGCAGCAGTATGTTGGTAAAGCACTTCAGGAGCAAGGCCATTGTGGGACACTAGTACCCAATCATGTCCATTGATTGCGATGAGCATGCGATGATCGGTATGATTTTTTTAAGGCAGGGATATCCCTTGGTTTTTGTATCTTCCAATGCGAGGAAGCCTTTCCAAGGGATGGACTGCCCGGAATGGGGGTGCCAGCGTGTTATGCAACCAAATCACAAAATAGAAGAAAGAGATAGATCAACGACTTCAAAAGTAGCCTCCTAGAGGGGGCAAACTCCTTTACATTACATAAAATGAACAATTCTTGCATGATACAAATGACAATAACTCCTTTCTATATATAGGAGTCTAAGGGGTCACAATATAATCAGAGCCAACATAATAATAATAATGTAAGGGCACAACAATAACAATAGTGGGCTTCTATGGGGCACAATAATAACAATATGAGGACAACATGGGAACAACAATAACAATAAGAGGTATAATGACAATAATAATAAGGGGATACACTAGTATTATAGGGACCTAACATGCCCCTCTCCTTCAAAAAAGTGTTGTCCTCAACGTTTGAGTAGTTCCAAATGCTTTTGTATAAAATTCTCATCCTCCCACGTGGAATCTTCAGTGGGTAAGTTCTTCCACTTAATGAGATACTCTGAAATTGATCGATTTCGTAGTTGTCGAGTGCTTGTTTCTGTGATTCCTCAGGTTCCAATATTATTTTTCCTTCCTTGTCAAGTTCTGGCAATATTGTTTGAACTGGGAGCTGGTCACCTATAACCTTCTTTAAGCATGAAACATGGAAAACTGGGTGCACTCGGAAAGATGTAGGAAGTTCCAATTTGTATGCCATAGTACCAATCTTTTACAACACCTTGTATGGACCATAATACTTTAGTGATAATTTATTATCCTTCTTAGCTTTTATGAGGTACATTTGTTTGTATGGTTGTAGCCGTAGAAATACCCAGTCACCTACATCAAAACTTATTTCGATGCGATGTTGATCTGCTTGTTGTTTCATTCTATTATGTGCCAAAGTGAGGTTATCCTTTAAGAGTTGGAGAACTTTTTGTTGATGCTCGAGGTGATCTTCCACTGCTTGAACCTTAGAATTTTCTCTTAAATATGATGTGATGGACGGTGGATTATATCCATAAAGCACCATAAATGGGGTCATTTTTGTTGTAGTATGGAAGGAAGTGTTATATCACCATTCAGCGAGAGGCAACCATTTGACCCATTGTGTATGTTTATCAGATACAAAGCAACGAAGATATCCTTCCAAACGTTTGTTCACTATCTCAATTTTCCCATCAGATTGAAGAAGATAAGATGAGCTATGAGCTAACTGAGTACCCAGACAAGAAAATAATTGTGTCCAAAGATTTCCAATGAAAATAGGATCTCTGTCACTTACAATAATATTTGGGTTTCCATGTATCTTTTGAATTGTTTCCATAGATGCAGTAGCAACTATATTGGCTTTAAATGGATGAGATAATGCACAAAAGTGTGCATACTTGGTAAGTCTATCAACTACCACCATGATGACACTCTTTCCTTCGGACTTGGGTAAACCTGTGATAAAATCCATTGAAACCTCCTCCCAACGTTGACTTGGAATGGATAAAGGTTGTACTAGACCTGGGGTCTTAATTGTCTCAACTTTATTTTGTTGGAAAACCAAATATTCTGCCACAAAATTTTGAATAGATTTAAGGCCATCCCAAAAAAATCCCTTCTTAACCTTGTGGTAAGTTTTAAAAAATCCTGACTGCCCTCCTAAGGGAGATGTGTGCAATTCTAGAATAATCTTTTGTTTGATTTGGGAATTCTTACAGAGGTATAAGCGATCTTTGTAAAATAAAGAATCATTTTTCTAGCTAAATGTATCAGATGTACTAGGATCTTGCTACAACTTTTCAATGAGTGCCCACACTTCTTCGGCATTCTTCCATTCATCCCTTGCTTTGTTTATCCAATCTGGTTGGGCAAAAGAAATGGCACAAAGAAATGCTTCCACATCCTCATCCTTTCTTAAGAGTGCATCTGCAACAACATTTTGCTTCCCTTTTTTGTAGATGACTTCAAAGTCATAACCCAACATCTTCGTGACCCATTTTTGCTACTCTTCTAAAGATAATATTTGTTCTAAGAAGTATTTAAGACTATCATGATCTGTTTTTACCTTGAAGTGTCTTCCCATTAGGTAAGGTCGCCATTTCTTAAGTGCATGAAGTATTGCCAACATTTCCTTCTCATAAATAGCTTTCTGTAAATATTTTCCTTTGATTGGATGACCTTCAAAAGCAATGGTTCTTTCTTCTTGCATTAAAACAACACCAATTCCATTCTTGAGGCATCACATTCCACAATAAACGTTTTTCTGAAGTTTGGCATAGCTAATACCGGTGCTTGGCACATTGCCTCTTTAAGATGTTCAAAGGCCTTCCTTGCTTCTAGAGTCCAAGAAAATGCATCTTTCTTCAGTAATGTTGTTAGAGGTGTCACTATTCTCCCATAATTCTTAAAAAACTTGCAATAATATCCTGTCAACTCGAGACATCCTCACAGATGTTTTATGGATGTGGGGATTTTCCATTCCTTAATGGCTTTAATTTTTCTAGGGTCTACCTTAACACCTTCATGAGATAGAATATGACCCAAATATTCCACCTCTTGTACTCCAAAGAAACATTTGGAGGTTTTTACATATAATTGTTTCTCCTCCAATAGTTTGAGCACTTTGTCAACATGTTGAACATGATCCTCCCAAGACTTGTTGTAGATTAGTATATCATCAAAAAATACTAACACAAATTTTCTAAGGAATGGTTTGAAAATGGAATTCATCAAACCTTGAAATGTAAGGCCAAAATGCATGAACAAAAATTCATAATGACCCTCATGAGTTCTAAATCTTGTTTTCGGAATGCCTTCAGACTTCATTCTGATTTGATGATATCCTGAACGAATGTCTAACTTGGTGAAGTAAATTGCTCCATGCAATTCATCCAATAATTCATCAATGGAAGGAATGAGAAATTTATCTTTAATAGTGAGCTTGATGATCTCCCTATAATCCGAACACATGCGCCATGATCCATCCTTCTTGTGCACCAATACCATTGGAGCAGATAAAGAACTTTGACTATGTTGAATTATACCAGCCTTCAACATTTCTACAACCATACATTCAATTTCACTCTTTTGGGCATAGGGATATTTGCAAGGCCTAATGTTTGGAGGAACACTTCCTAGAATAAAATTAATAGCATGATCATGATCACGAATAGATGGGAGGCCTTTGGGAGTCTCAAATACCTGGAATGATTGTCCAAGACTTTTTGGAGATCTGGATAAATAGATGGTTACAATGTGGGAACCTCTAGCGAACATAATTGTGCAATTACGCCTCGTTGTTCTTTCTTTAGAAGCTTTTTCATGTCGTTAGAGTTGATTATCTTTCCCGATTTCCCTGTGATAACCCTTACTTCAACTTCCTTTCCTTTCGAAAAAATTCAAGAAAAGTTCTTGAAAATTAAAAGTTGTCGTACCCAAATATTGTAGCCATTGCACTCCTAGTACAACATTAGAAACACCCATTGCAATGGAAATAATTGGACTATTCAACACATATTCTCCCATGGATAGCTTGATATTATGGAACTTTCAAGAGTAATTTATGGTTCCTCCATTTGAAACCATCACTTGACACTCTGGTGTTGGATAGGAAGCAATTCAATTCCTTGGCTATCTTACAATGAATAAAATTATGGGTACTACCCAAATCAATCAACACTATTACCTTTTTCTTCTTGATATGTCCTTATATCTTGATAGTTTGAGGAATGGTAATTTCAGCCAATGCATTACAAGATAAGTTCGGATTCATTTCTTCTTTTCTAGGGTTTGTTCTTGGTGTGTATCCTCTTCTTTTGATGCTTCTTGTTCCTTTTCTTCCTCCTCTTTACAATCTATGTAAAATAATTTCTTCTCAACACACTTATGACCTTTAGTGTATTTGTTATCACAACTGTAACAAAGCCCTTTTGCTCTTTTGTCTTCCAATTGTTGTGGTGTCAACCTTGTAGGTTGTGGAAGGCTAGGGGCAACAACACTTCTATCTTTATAGTTGTGAGTGGTAGGCTTCCTTGTTTCCATAATTTTGCTTTCAATTTTTCTTGCCAACTCGAATGCCTTCTCCTATGAATCAAGTTCCCAAAGGCAAACCTCATGTTGGATGTTATCGTTTAAAGTCCCTATGAACACATCAATCCTAAGCTCCTCTGGAATATCTTTCACCCTTATATTCAATTTTTGGAAGTCCTCAATGTGCTCCAACATTGAACCCTTTTGTTTGAGATTTATAATGTGCTATCATTTCTTCTGTAAAAATTCCCCAAGTGACAATCTTTTTACGAGAGAAAAGTCATCGATACCATACAAACTGATTGGGTTCCAAATATAAAGTTGCAATGTGTACCTTTTGTGTGTTTTGCACATTATGGAGATCGAAATGTTGCTCCATCTGTAGTATCCATGTTATGGGATCCTTGCCATCAAACTTCCTCATATCGGTCTTTGGAACATGGTGGGTCTTCAATCCAACGTTATAGTCTATGAAAATCATGACTAACATTTATTTTATTCTCATCATGAGTTTCCTTTACTACCCTTTCGCCATTAGTAAGCATTTCTTGTAGCAACTTTGTCATATCTATCTTCAAATCCTCCATGTTGCCTTTAAGTTTTGATTCTATATCATCCATGTTAGCTTCCATGCCATCCATCTTAGTAGCTTCAATTACTTTTTGTGAGAGCGAAATTTGTTGCACTTGGTCTCATAATTTTTATATATCATGTTGCATTTCTTCCTCTTGTTCATGTGTCATAGTAGATATTTCAAGTTGCTTACTAGGTGTTTCCATTTTATTTCTTCGGGTCATCAATGAATGATAATTATGCTTTACAATTCCCTTTGAATCACTTCAACTACTTTCTCAAACAAGACTTATGCAAATTTAAAGAAAAAACTACACACCTTGTTTTTCCTCTTTGTATGAGCTCAATCTTGAAATGACTGTAACTCGGTAATTTCGGATCTCCAAATTCTAAAATTTCGGCCTGTGATATCCCTATGAGTCCTCTTTCCAACCCCACAAGTCAGATTGAAATTGGATTCCCAAAGAAAGATTTATGCCCAATCTCCCGCAATGACCTAATTATAGACTAGTTTAGTAGAGCAAACTTGTATGACGTGCCACGTGTCACTATTTCAACTTTGGGTTTTGAAAACGATACCCAAAAACTATAGTTTGTCCTCTTTCTATCACTTTTCATGAAATTTGAATCATATGTTCAAAGAGAAAGTTATGACGATCTTCCCAAGGTGACATGTTTGAGATTGAATTTGGGAGCCTGCAAAAACCCTAACTTCCTCAGTTCATATCTCTGAAAATATAGTGAGACAAGATATGAAATTTGGTCACAAGGTCCATCACAATTTCGTCAAAAATGGGTTTTCATTTCAGCTTATGAAGCTTCGAATAAAAAAAATTATAACGAAAATTCCACGATGACCTATTTGAAGCAACAAAACCCTAGAATCCAAAGCTCTGATACCAATTGTTATGCAACCCACTCACAAAGTAGAAGAAAGAGATAGATCAACGAATTCAAAATTAGCCTCTTCGAGGGGGAAACCTCCTTTACATTACATAAAATGAACAATTCTTGCATGATACAAATGACAAGACCTCATTTCTATATATAAGAGTCCAAGGGGTCACAATATAATCAAAGCCGACATAACAATAATAATGTAAGGGCAGAACAATAATGATAGTGGGCTTCTATGGGGCACAATAATAACAATATGGGGATAACATGGGCATCGAAATAATAATAAGGGGTAAAATGAAAATAATAATAAGGGAATACACTAGTATTATAGGTACCTAACACAGCGAAACTTGGGAGGTGAGTGACTGCACGGAAGGGGTGACCTGATATCCCGAGGGATTGTGTAGCAGAGAAGGGAAGTTCAAGGCATGGATATATTTGTTTTGGTCATTAGCATTTCCATATGGAATCATATGCACATTGGGAGTGCGCCCTGGAACAATAAGTCGATAATTGTTCACTAAGAGGACAAGTGGCATTGGATTATAGCGCTAGAAATTGGATGCATATTTGACTTTGCAGTGGATTCTGAACTTCTTGGGAAGGAGGTGAATCTTGGTATTACTTTGAGGGTGGAGGTGTGAGCCTCTGGATTCTCTTTTTGCAGATGCAAGCATCATGTATCATTTCCTTTGTTGGTTGAAAAAATGTGCATATGTGTATATCATTGTAAATATTGTATCGAGCTGGATTTATAAAGCTCCTTGTGAAGTCTCAACCCCAACTATCTGGTATCCCTCCTCTTGTGCTTTCTCTGGTGTTGGATCCTCCTCATCATCATCATTGTCACTCTCTGAAGATGCCTCAATATAATGGACCTTGCCCATCATTTCCTTTCCTGCACACATGTGCCCTAGTGCCCAAGTCTCCTGACAGCTAAAACAAAGATTCTTTCTCAAATCCTTTCGAGTCTCCTCATCCAACTTTGGTTTCTCAGTCCACTCCCTCTTAAAATATTTGACTTATTTTCTCTTATGGGGAAAGGAACGCTTAGGAGTGAATTTTCTCTTAGGAACAATATCTTGCATGTCCTTAGCTCTGTTAACTGCATCTCATAGCATGGCTATTTGATACCCCTTAACCCAACTATAGAGAGGCTCATATATCCCCTCCATAAATAATATCACCAACCAAGCCTCTAATATGTCTAAGACCATAATTGTTAATCTCAGAAACTCTGATATGTATGCCTTTACACTGCTTATTTGTCTAATTTTTGCAAACTCTCTAAAATGAATGTTCATTCCTTCCAATCAAAACACTTTATGAGCCTTCGAGTGAGCTTAATGTATGAGTTGATGCCGCCATGACCCGTCGTCAATAGCCTATGATACTACCGCTCATGGATGTCCTCATCCAGATGTAATGTCGCAAACTTAATGGCTTTGACCTCAGTCATCTAATGTAACTGAAGACATGTTTCCAACTTTTGGACCCATGATTTGGCTTAGCACTTCAATGGCCCATCAAAACAAGGAATTGTCACCTTTCCCAATGTTTTTTGTAGCTCTTGATTTTGCCTCAAAACCCTCTGAGTTGTCTTAGGATTTATTTTTAATTGGATGTGGTAGAAGTCGGTGAAACTCATAACAACCTATAACTCACTTCCCAATGCTCTATACTCCTCAAAATAATCTACATAATGGATCCCTTGACTTGTCTACTCTGTTTGGTCCTTTACCGTCTCATGTATTAACTGATCCATGTTGGGCCTAGGTTCTCTGTTGTATAAGCGTGAATGGATTTGTATGGTGGTACATGAGTGGTTGTCCTCTATAATGTTAGGCCCTTCTCCATTAACAGGTTCCTTCTCGGTGGAAGTCCCATTGTTTGTTATCCTTCTCATCAGATCCACCCTCTCCTTTTTTCCCTCGGCCAAATTATTTAGTGCACTGAGCAAGCTATTGAATGCTTGAGTTCCTTATCCCCCATGTTTGGCTCTTCCCTTTTAGGTGTCTCTTCTACCTCCTTTCCATTTCTAGGGGTTTCTTCTTCGTCTCTTCTCTTTCCTGGAGACTCCTCCTCCTCAGAAATGGGAGTAGGCTCTATGACCTTATACTGTATTTTGTAAGTGACATATGGGTGGTCCTTAGAGCTCATAAAATATAGTTATAGGTTGCCCCTTAGACCTCATAGCTATCCAATAACATGCTTGATAGCACTGTAGGGTACCCTCCTAGAGGTACCTTAAGTTTCTCAATAAATTTCTAAGTTTTTCTTGGTATGACCTTTGTGAGATTTCGTCAAACAATTGGTATGCAAATTCTTGTAGGTGCGCTTTTTCTTGTTTTGGGTTTAAATGAACATGTAATATAAAAGTGTATGTTTGCAAACGCACTCCATAATATAAATATGGTGATAATAATAAACTCAACAAGAAATATTTATTTTTGGGACAATAAGGACAGTCATACAATATCCATTTCTTCATTGATTATAACCCATAAATTACATATCATAACATAGATTAAAATAATGAGAAATATAAGGGAACCCGGTATGTCTTTTCCCACTATGATATCAGTCCCCTAATATGGAGATAAACTAGTGTTACCTTTTTGAAGTCTGGGCTCGTTCTCTGCAATATAGACAACTCACTTTTTACTATATAAGCTCAACAATAAAACCATGGATCCTCCACATAAATGCCAACTTCCATGCATTGATATTTATGTGACTCCACAATCAACAATTAGAGATTAAGATGAAAGCCTTGAAGGATAAACTTAGCCCACACCCACTACTACAGTAAGCATAAGCTTGGACTCTCGGCTAAGAAACTCAACCCAACACAATGCTGCTCCGAGTCTTCGATGACATTAAGGTAAACTCGAGCCCCTTTAACCAATAACATGTGCCGTTGAAACAATATTGAATTGGCCCCTCATTAATTGGTAAATATGTTGCCTTCTCCATAGTCACGTCCAATAAGGAATAGAATGTAACTTGACATCTCCCTTTCAAGGAAATTTGACCTCCCTTGAGCAAAGAAACTCAACCTTCCTTCAAGAAACTCGTTAGGGGTATATGGAAATGGTAGTTCCTTAAGAAAGGACCTCAGGTTTGGCTTGGACATCCACCTCAATAATGATATATAGAAATCACAAAATTAGAATATAAAATCAACTCATAGCACCTTTTACCTCCATTATCTTCTGCAAATATTATTCTCCTTAGTAACACAATGGTGAAATTTGAATGATTTCACTCTCTAAACCAACTAGGGTTTATAATTTCAACACCAAGGCTGACAATGGTAGTTAGGGTTTCTCAAACCCTAAGCTTCTCTCCAAAAGCTCTCCCAAAGCTCCTTTTTTTCAAAATGTAAATGATAGAATGAGGAGATATTCCTCACTTTTTCACTTTCATAATTTAGTGGTCGCTTGTGCTGCCATTTTACCTTTTAAATTTTATAAAGTCACTTTAGGAACTTTTCACTTTATAAAATGAAAGTGTATTTTCATTACCCTAGGATATGTCCCCCTTTTCACCCCTTAAGCACTTATAATGTTTTTCCTAGACAAATCATGTTCCCTTATTAAAAATTTCCTTGTCGTAGCCTACAGGAACATTATTATGCTAGCAAAACCCCATCTTATGCCTCCTAAGTGGTTGGGGAAATTACATGGGGTGATACTAATTGTTGAATATTGTCCAAAGACAAAGGATGAAAGAGGGGATATAACCCGTATTCCATATACAAGTGTTGTAGGTAGTGTGATATATGATGCTCTGCACTCGACTAGATATTACTCATATAGTGGGAGTATTGGGTGGATACATGAAAACACTTGGATAGGAGCACTAGTATACTATAAAAACAATAATCATGTATTGTGTATCACAAGTGATCATGTAGTCTGCTACCATGGAAGACCTAAAGATGATACTGAAAAACCTATACAAGGATTTGTTGATGGTCATTGGGCAGGTGATCTATACAAAAGAAGGTCAACCAACATATATGTAATCAAGTTTTTCAATAGAGCTATTAGTTGGATGAGTACGTGGTAATCAGTCATGGTGTTATCGATGATAGAGGTTGAATATATGGCAATCACCCATGTGAGCGATGAACTAGTCTAGTTCAAGTAGCCATGTTTAGAGATTGGTTTTGCTCAACAATCAGTAAGGATAATTCATGGTAGACAGAGTGCAATATTCTTAGAAAATAATATGGCTTACAATTCAAGGAGAAAACACATTAATTCATAGTACCATTTCATTAAAGACATGGTATACAACAAGAATATGTTGTTGGGAAAAGTAGACAAGGTGAAGAATGTTTCCAATTTTCTAACGCAATCAACAAGTACTGGCAAATTCTCTTCGTGAAGAGAGGAGTTGGCCTTGAAGTTTGTGGTCCATTAAAATCATGACATTAACAATTCATGCAAAAAATAAAACAAGTGGGAGAATTTTGAGGTGTTGTACTCTTTGTAGGTCGACTAGAGTTGAGTTTGTCAATTGATTGGTTGAGAAAATGATTAGGAATGAACCTCAACAAATCTAGTCAAGAATACTCAATTAGGACAACAAGTCAATGGGATCATAAAATTCAAGTTGATGAGAATATAATTAAATAATTATATAAATAATATGAAGGTCAAGTCGAGATCAGTTACCTTAGTTGAAGTTGATGAGTAACTGAGCAACCAGAAAAATCTAATAATCAACTAGAGCAGTTGAAGGAATCGTAGTTGGGCACACATGCATAGTCGATCGATACTAATAATCAATTGGTGGTTGAAAGGAAACTAACTACATTTGCAATTGGTCAGAAAATTGTTAGGAATACTGATATTCCTAGGCTCTTGGCTAATGTTCTTTGACCATCTATATTAATTTGAGAAGCTATGAATTAGGTTTTTGTGTGCCTCTAAATAGAGCATGATATAAGACTGGTGAGAGATGATGAATAATCACAATCAGTAGATATTAGATGATTTATGAGTGCATCAGTCATAGTTGTGGACTAAGGTCCACATTCATTTTAATCTGGCTTTGATATTTAGTTAAGAATATAAGAGCAATGAAGCTCAAACGTTGGTTGGTTTTCCTGGGAAAGGGTTTCCAAGGTAAAATCTTTGTGTGTTATGTCAATATTTATGGTGTCCCATTGTTTATTTTATGTTCTTAAAAGTGCATTCATGTGCATTTAAAGGTTTGTGTTAATTGAGCTTCTAATCTATATTATATGTCTAGTCAATTTGGATTTGGATTTTGGTATTTGAAGTGTAAATTAGGTTCCTTAAGCCTAACACCACCAAAGCTAGAGGCATCAGTGTCTTCATTAACAGAGGTTGGAGGTTTATTAGTATTGATCTTAAATAATGATGATGAAGGTAGAGTATTATATATGTATCCATCAAGAGGTATAGCATTCAATATGACCATAGCTTGTACAATATCATGAATATCAAATGTTGGAGATGCAACATATGTAGAGGAGGAGAGGGGGCAGTGGGTGGATGCGGAATATAGTGCAACTAGTGACAGATATGGAGGAAGAGGAGGAGGAGGTGGATTGTCCAAGTGGTGACACATGTGGAGGGGGAGGTGGATCAGTGGATGGTCCAACTAATCAGGCATGAGGAGGAGGATGTGATATTTGGATGGCTTAGCTAGTAACACATGAGGAGGAGGTGGTGGTGGATTAATGGATGCTCTAACTACTAATTCATGTGCATGAGGATGGTGTGATGTTGGTTTATCTAGTGTACAACCATGTGGTGGAGAATCATACACTATAGGAAACAAGGGGGTGTCAATTCGTTTGGTGTAGGACTAAGTGTTAGAGAATCAGGAAGTCGAGGATTAGAACCATCACCCTTAGATGATGATCTAAATGAATTAGAATGAGTGCTAGAGGTTGAGGGAAACAACATTATGCATCAATGGAGTCATGTCACGAGGAATAGTTACCCATGCTTTAGACAGGTCTGAGTCTTGTGAGATTTATTGAATGTGCACAATTACAACTCCTCGCCTAGTAACCAAACCACACATGTGATTTTCCACCTTAGTTCAAACCCCATGATCCAGCCAGCATGGCATGACTAGTTTATGTACTAAAGACTATTGATTTTCCTCAACCATGCACTGATCTTGTCATGGAGGATCATCACTAACATATGTGATAATATCTACAATAACAATACCAATAAGATAATTGAAACAAAATGTTATAATAAATTACATGTGCATTAGAAAATAAAAATAAAAATAAGAAAACAAAAACATGCAACTAGATTTATCAAAACATAACAATAAAATTTCCTTGACCTTTTGGTGGTTCAATCAAATTAAGTTGAAGATTCAGGCATCTTCATTCAATCCCTATGTATCGATACTATACAAAATTGAGGATAGGATTCTCATGTCCAACAAAGAAATAACAAAAATCTCCATCAACTAGAGTACGTGGCCACTTTGCCTAACCCCTCATGGGCAATAATTGTCCTCGAATGTGCATGCATGCATCAATCATAGGCCTAGAAGGGAAGTGGGGGGTTGTTAGTCGAGTGGCATAAAACCTATCAAAAATATTAAGTAAATAGATTTCATACAAACTAGAAGAATGACCTCCCAAAAAAACAAAACAACAACAATTCAATGCAAAACAAATTTGTCACAAAAACATCTCTGATTAGCTAATTAGTAGAGAACTCTAAACTAACATATAAACATAGTACATCAAAGGAAACTAACACATTTCCCATCAAATCAAAATTATGCAATTATCGTGTTAATAAGGGACATACACCTTACATCCTTTGCAATAAATGAATTTATCCATAACTAGTTATCAACGACTTGGAAGTTCACTAGTGGAAATGTCACATAGAAAGATTCATTTGGTTACTAATGTGCTATATTCTCTATAATGCATTAGACATTTGATGTGCTCCATGTAGCACATTAGAGCGTAATTGGTAATTTAGAACCAAACTAAATTAGTGTGTTGTGTTTTGTAATGCACCCTGGTTAGGGCATCCATTTGGATGCATGTGGTAGTGCTTCCTATATATTAAAAAAAAAAAAAAAAAAAAAAAAGAAGAATAAGAAATACTACTTAAACTTTAATACAATGAAATTGAAAATGAGCTAATAAATTATTTACTCGGGCTATTCCCACACAAGGAGCCATTGTTCCTTTGTAGACTAAAAAAGAAAATATACATTATCTTCTAAAAGTAAAAATTGAATTGAATTAACCAGTGTAGCGATCAAACTAAGGAAGGAACACTATAAAACATTGCAAATGGAGTGGTTTTCTAAAGGGAGTGAGCATTAGTACTTCTGAGATGGATTGGAAGCATGAAATCAAGGAATTGTGATAATGAAATTCAGCTTTGTAATTGTGTTTTTAAACCCTATCTCGATGCACCCATCAAAGCATTCCTTTTACATGAACACACCAATGCACTTTTTCATTGCCCCGACATGGTGCACTAGACATTGAGATGCATTAAATGGTAATGGGATACATTAATAAGCTATCTTTTAACCATGCGACGTTTTTGTGTATAAAGGAACCGATGCATGGAAATGCTTGTAACTCAGTGATTGGAATTTTTTGCCACATTGTAAAAACATGAGGCTAGAGTATTATATACATCGATGCATGATGTTAGTTAAGTGCACCAATAAATTTTTATGGTTTTTTAATTTAATTTAATTTTTCTTATCGAACAATAAAAGAAAACTATATCTTGGTTCTTCTCATGCACATTAGTGCTCGTAATTTATTTTGGAGCATTGTTATGCACTTTTATATTTTCAAAACTAAAATGATATTTTAGTATTTTATTGATGTGCCTTATCATATAGTCATTGGTGCATTTGTTTCTCAAGATCATTATGGTGTGCTCAAGATTAAGGCACGCCAATAAAAAAACCTCCACTGAATCCTTTAGTTTCTCATCTATGTCAGCGACCTCGAGTATAAACAGAGAATGGATAAATCTTTAAAAAAAATTGCTACCATGTGTTCTCTTTGTAGTGAATGAGAATCGTAAGAAGATTCTTATAGGCAAGTATGTTATAGTCACCATTCATCTAGAAGCAAAATCAATAAAGGACTTGGTAAATAAGCTTAATGCAGTGAATATAACACATATGTCAAATATTTACATGCATGTACATACAATACATTGGTACATATGGTGGAAATTCATAGAAGCACTAGGATTACAAGTATCTGTAGTGCAACATGTCTCACAAAGGAAGAATACAGGCTAATGTGAGCTAAAAATATGGAGGGTGGCTCATGCAAAGCTAGGCTAGGTTACAATACTTTAGAAACACAAAGGTGATAGGAGATAAAACCTTGGAAGTGGAGTGGTATCAAAAGAGATATGGGCCTCGTTGAAAAAAAAAATGTTTGTCTGATGTCCCTACATATCCATATACTTACACATGACAACATTCTTTAAAGAAGCAACGAGGGCTCAAGCTACAACTTCCTTTGTAAGGAGCATGGTAAAAGTAAATATCATATAATTGTAGTTTATAGTTGTAAAGAGGATGTTTGGAGTGCTACATAAGCTCTCAAAATATGCCCAAAATGGGAGGGGTCATGTTGGAGGAGGCTTGGAATTCATAGTTTGAAGCATGAGGAACTCCATAAGGGAAGATTTCTCCTTCATTGCATATAATGTGGACCTTTTGGATCACTAGAAACAATGTTATTTTTTATAGTAAATTTCCCTTCATACTTGAGGCCCTCTACGGTGTAAAATATTTAATGATGATAAGGAATTCAATCATATCTGCTACCTCATATAGCGGGGCAAATTTGATAGCTACCGACCATTAACCCCATACTTTTTTCTCTGATGGCGATTAACAATTATGTGGAGCTCATTGTTTGATCACAATGTTGTTACTTGCTCATGAAGAAGGTGTATAGGGCCTATAAATATTCAAGGACTCAAAATTGGAATGATTGGATGAGAATTTTTTCATGATCCATCCAAATTACCTTATCGAGGGTGGTGGCATAGCCACAATATTTGCAACAACATTAACATTCAATATCAATTTATCATATATATAAAGAATAAACTGCAATGAATGACACACAAGAAAAGGAAGCATAAGACATATAGGAAGGCAAATTGTTTTTCATGTTCACAATTAAACAAGATCACAGCTTGGGGAGGGAGCTTCACATCATATAATGGTCTTCCTTTGTAACGTTTTATCCTAATGTTTTAGTTTTGGACAAATTATGTAAACTATCACTCTGTGTCAATCATTATAAGAACTACTAGGTCAAAACAAAAATGTCTCCCACTCATAATATTTTGAAAAATGATTTATATTTTTTCCTTAATTTGAAAAAAATATATAATAAAAAAAGGAAGATGTAAATATATAGCAAGCCATAGAGCTTGGTGAAGATGGCCTAAGAACCCTAGCATTGAATGTGTTTTTTTACCGCTTTGAGATAGATAGAGAGAGCAAAATGTTTTAACCTACCATGGTGTTGATAATGGGGTCACACACTAGTGCTAGTCTTAGAATGTAGGTGTTATATTGTGAAAATAATAATGAAGTGCATTAGTCACAAAACATCTATGAAAACCTTCAACCACCCACCTTTAGTATAAATGAATACGAGTGGAATTTTTTAAGAGGTTCCACATAAACTTCTAGCTATTTTTTTCCTTGTAATGTACCATATGCAAAAAATAGGAGTCAATTTCCTCCTAATCAATGGGCAATTTCTAAAGTTTTATTTTGGTTAGTTCACCCATGAGGTAGATAAGATTATACATATCATGATTTAATTACTTTGATGATTACTCCAATCATTTGCTTTCGTGCTTATTTATAAAGTTGTTTATATTTCCATGCTTTTGTTTGATTAAAAGTTCAAATTTATAGAGTTATTTGTTTACCTCTTTGCATATCATTTTCAGTTTCTTTCCTTCTAAATTTCATACTTTGTTCTCTTGGTTTGTTAGTTTAATGCTTTAATTTGTTTATTTAGAATGAAACATCCTTATTGCCTTGTTTTTTCCCTACTTTTTTTATGACCATGGTCTAATTCAAACATATACATGAGCAATCATGCTTTGCTTATTTATATTCCATGGTCAACTGACATGTTTCTTGCTTATATCCTAAAGTGAGACTATATTTTGATTGTTTACATGTGAGCATACACAACTTTACGAATCACCCATATATTGCCTTAATGCTTAATGCATTGACCATGTTTCCCTTGTTTACAGTGCAAGATCATCCTATGTCTTACTTCTTTACATCCTATGGGCACACCTATAGGTAGTAAATTTTTGTTTCCTTGAAAACTTAGACCTGAAGAGTCTCTGAGTAGTTTGCTATTAATTACAAGGCAAGATGAATTTGACCATAGATAATGGATGTCGTAGTATAATCATAGCCAATGGATGGACTTGAAGATTTTCAAGTGTCTAACCCTTGGACTATTCGTGTGCCTTGATTCCAAAGCAACCAACCCCATTTAGCTTGTAAAGGGTCGCTTCTTCCCATGCCCATAATTTTTTAAGCAACAAAAAAAATTGGTAAATGAAGTACTCAAGCCTTTGTTGGGTGATATGGAGAACATCTACAAGGGCTATACATTCCAAGCTAATAGTGGAGAAAAGTTTGTGATTCCATGTTAACTCCATTGGGGCTATAAATGTTGGTGATGAAGGGAACAACCCTTGAGAGACATTCATGGTTATGACACAAATCATTGATTAATCCTAAAATAAATGAATGTTAAGTTCATCAATTCGTGTCATGAGAGTGATCATTGGATCCCTTGTTAGAATATCCTACATCAAATTCACTCATTTTTTAATCCTTAAACCTCCATGAAAGAAAGCAATTTTATCTTCACATCACATTAATAACTCAATGGCTTATATAATAGATTCTTGGCTTTGTTTAGTTCGTTTTTTTTTTACTTTTGTTGAAGTCATCAGCAAACCCTAGGCCATGAAGAATTGGACCCTTTGAACTTTTTAATTTTCATCTATTATGTCTCGTTAGCCATTGCAACTTAAATTTTTTAGATGATTGATGCTCTTGAATGGTTCTAGTTTCTTTGATTGTTCTATCTAACCACCTTCACTACTTGATTGATCCATAAATGTGTGTGATGTGGTGAATTGCTAGTTGCCTCCTTGTTTATTTCCCTATTTTGATGATTGGAGGATGTGACCATTTCAAAGGCTTACTTGCTTATGACAAAAACAAAAAAAACAAACAAACAAACAAATTGTTTAGTTGGAATGAGTCTTAGGGAGTTCTAATTAGGCATTTGTTGATGAGTGATGCATGATATATCATCTCAATGTTTTGATGAGTAGCTAATCCAGAATCTAAAATAAGCACTTGACATCTTCACATTAAAGGATTGTTTTAATTATGCATTATGCATGCATATTAAATGACTCTCATTTTAGCATTGATGTGTTTTATTATTATTATTATTATTATTATTGATGTTCACAAGATTTATTCATTGCAATGTGAAGTGGATGAGAGAAATTTCATAAAAAGAACAAGAGTTGCTTTTTTCTCAAAAGAGCAAAGACATGCTAACTTTTCTCTTTGATATTTTTATGGCATCATGGTAAAAGTTAAATGGTTTTGGGGCACGATTTATTATCTAGGCTTGGAGTTAATCAATTTGGGTACCAAAAACCCTCCCAAACAACTATAAATCACTCACTCCACTCCTTAGCTCCCTAGTAACTTGGAACTTCAACTTAGTAAATCTTCTCAAGTCAACAAAGTAGAACTAAGAGATCAAAATCAACAAAATTGCTTCATCTTGGTAAATTAGTGAAATTGCTCACTTAGGGCAGTTGTTACTATCTCAATTTAGTGATTAGGAAAATGTTTGGAAAACTCAACAATTATGGATCTTACTTGACTCTATTTTTTTACCAAGAGCTTTCTAGAGAAAAACCACTCAATTTTAGAGGTAGGTGATACAGTTGAACTTGATGAATTGCACCAAGTGAAATCATTTCATTGTTTTTCCAACAAGAACTTCAACTTAGCGATTTAGCACCAAGTACTCTAACTCAATGATTTACCAAGCATCGCTTGAATTCATAGGTTTGATAAACATGTGAACTTGGAAAATAAGTGAAAATGGCCACCTTGGGTGGCAGTCTGCCTCTTAATCTCAATGATTTAACAATATACATCTCAATCTACATGAATTTTTTACTTAAATGTAGATTGACAACTTGTTTTACTTTCTATTCTTAGTGAAACTACCCCGACAAGAAAATCACTCACCTTGGGAGATAGTTTGCCTCTTTAAACTTGTGATTTGGCATAGAAGAGATCAAAATCAAGTATTTATCTTCCCTTTCCTAAAGAAAATCCTCTACAAGAAAAATTATTGAGTTGAAAAGGCAACTCATTAAGTGAACCTAGTGTTGTGGCATAACAACAACTCCTCATTATTATAATGAGGTCCCCAAAATTTCATTTGTAGAATCATTTAAACTAAAAGTTTGTAAATAAATTTTAATTTGTTAATATTGATTTTAAAAATTGGCGTTAAAACTTGTCAATATGGTTTGTTTGCTTTTTGTTCCATCTATGGGCACAAGCCGTCAATTCTCGAACCAATATCAAGTTGCTAAATTCAATGGTTTTAACTTGATGCCCAATATTCCATTTCAAGCTCTTTACTTGGAAAAATCCTATACCAGATCAGTTCTTAATGCATTAGTTGTCATCATCTTGGTCTTGGTACCCATTGTCATTAGCTACTGAACTTATCCAATGAAATCCTTCTTTTGAAAACTAGTAAAATTTTCTCTATCCTACCAGATATTGGATAGACTCAAGTGTTGTTATCCATCCCGATCTTCGTAACCTTTTCCATCAACAACTAAAATTTTTGAATGAGTTACCATAATAAGTAGTTAACAACATATTGTTTATCATATCAGATACCAGAATGCTCATGCAATATTATCCGTCCCCAATACTATGATATCAAGTTATTCCCATATTGAGTCAGTTAAGAGAGATAAAATGGAATTATTTGCAGTATCACTTATATCCCAATATGGGGCCCTACCTTTTCCACGTTGGACCTATGCTAACATGTCATTGTGACACATGGAAAATTTGACGTGATGATGCAAGTCACTCACTTTATGTTGTTTTGCATCCCACAAAATAACTTTCTACATAACACATGGCATCTACCTAGAAGCATCATGTCATATCAAATACCAACATTTTTATGAAACTCCCTAACAAAGAAGCATTTGGTACTTGGTACCATGATAGTCACTTGGGTTTAGTATTAATTAGATTTTATTAAGTTAATTAATCATTATTAGTGGATAGGATTAGCAAAACATCTTTTCCAGAAAAACCTTTTGATTCTAGTTTTATTTTTTCTTCATTATTTTTATAAATAAATTAGCATTGGTACCATCCTGTAAATTTCAATGTTTACATAGTATAAGACTAGGTACCAAGTTTATTGGTATCATGATATCTGGTACCAATATGAATTAACATTGCTAAACCCATTTTATCCTTATAATTAATTTTTAATTAATGTAATCACGGTTTAATGAAGGATAAGTGGTTAAATCCATGCATACTACTCACCCGGTTTTACATGAAAATTATGGTATAATAGAACTCAGGTCGATTCACGAATTCAATGAACATTCGATAAAATTGTTTGTCAGTCTCTTTGTATAGCTTTCCTCCATGAAAATTCATTAAGAGTTCTTGAATTGCTTCAAAGTTTCTTGGGAAAAATGTTTACACTATCATTTTTTGAAAGTTAACCTATTTGAAAGCTCTTTGTTGTTTAAGTAACTTCTAACATTTGATTGTAGAGTTTTGTTTGTTAAAGACCTCACAAAGGTAACTCTCATATACCATTAATTCAATTTGAATTTTTTTGGAGAAAAATAGTTTGTCTATAATTATTTTCTTTTCAACTGCATCATATATAAACCATGCCTCCCAAAAAATCAAAGAAAGTGAAACAACATTGTAACCACCCCTCCCATGTTTACCCGATTTCACCAACCTGCCAGGGTAAATGTGAGACAAACAGTTACTATGACATGACCCGACCTCCTAGCTCTAGTTAAGGAAGTGGGGCCTACAACTCACAACTCACAACGTTCCTCAAGGCTACAGGGACACTCAGGGGCCAAAGAACCACCCCAGGTGACCAAACCCTAAGCTAGGGCTCCTTATCACACATATTAACCCCTAACCCCATGCATGACAAGGTCTCATGCGGTTGAAGGCCTACAATCGTATTCACAAGCCTGCCTAAGTGTGGTTGTGACTCAAAATGTCTAGTTTAGAGGGTGTGATCCCGAGATCAGAGCGTAAATTCCAAGTCAGCCTCAAGAGCACTGCCCAAAACTTCTTGAAGCTTCTCATAATCATTAATGACATGACAAAAAGGCTAAATGTACAAACTCAAGTCATAAACTTGACCTATATGACCAAAAAAAACTAGGCATTTCATCAAACACATGGCAATCATGTAAGTTACAGATCATGAATGCATATCTAATCATAAAAGTCTGAGATTAATATGAGAATCACCGAGAAGGCACTATGCCCTCTCCACATAACTTCAACAACACTTATTAGTCCATACATTCATCAACATATCAATAGCTAAACAATTCATGATAAGAGCCATAGAAAATACACATCATATGAACAACATATAACCAGAAAATAACCAACATATAAACCATGGAAATCCAACCATAATATCACCAACATATCATTACAAATACACATGAAACACAATAGAAGAATAGTTCTTATTAACATATGAAACTACCAACCAATTCATGGACTTCCACATACCACCCGACCATAGATTGGGCTGAACCAAATATCTCTTTCGTCCAATCACCCTTGCGCCATATTCCAAGCATGAATGTGGGATCTCATGAAGTAAACCAAACAAAACCAAACCATGGCTTCCAGAGGCCAAACCGCCTCAACCCTCAACTAGTGATTTCACCTCACAACTAGACATCACTAAGACCAACCAAATCGGTCTCTACCTAAGCTATTCAAGGCTTCAAGAACTAGTAACTCAACCCACAACCTTTCAGGGCTCTAAAGAGTTTGTCCAGCCCGATTCCAGGGACTAATAATTGAACCCACCAAGGGCTCCAAATCATTTTTCTCAACCTAGGCCCCAAGACTAGTAACTCAACCTAAGTTGTTCCAGAGCTTCCATAGCATTTTTTCCAGTCCATATCAATAAGGAATTATAAGCACCAAAAAAAAAAAAAAAAACCCACAACACCATGGCTATCCAAGAAATGGAAAGGCAAGGCTAAAACCATTGTTAATCCAAGCCATCCTCCATGCCAATGGTAACACATAACCATAAAACCGCATGCATCTACCATGCATCCATAAACCAACAAGGAAATCACACATGCAACTTGTTACCTGTAAAGTAATCTTATTCTAGTTGTTGATCCATTTGTTCCCTTATGCTTTCCTACTTTCCTTTGCCTTCTTTCTCCAATCCAAGTGAAAACTAGAGTGCTCCAAGAATGCTCGAAGACTTCTCTAAGTGTGCGAGAGTATGAGAGTATGAGAAAATGAATGAGACGGCCAAATATTGAACTAACAAAAGTTGTGAACTAATCCTAATAAGCCTTTTTATCATTGAGGCCTCTATTTTCTTCATTTTCCTCTGTTTTTCCTTCAATTTTCCTCACATACAAATTTGTGACCTTTCATCTCCCTTTTCTCTTATTTTCCTTTATTTTATAAATAAAAATTCAATTAATGCCACTTTACCTTTGCCAATTTCCATAGCCATTAATTAATCACCAGTGATACCCATGATTATGTTTTTTCCAACACTCAACTAGGAATACATGTCCCATGACGTTGGTTTTATTCTTTTTATTTACATAAGAAATCAACGAGGGGTTGTTACAAACCCTTACCCCTTTGGGGAACATCGTTATTGATGTTTAATGACACTTATAAACTAGCAAAACACATGCTTCCCATGGAGCTTTATAACACAACTCAATACAACATTTACATCATATCATATTGTTGAGACCATGGCCATCATACCATGAACACCATACTACTTATTGGAGCTTTATAACATAGCTCAATGCAGTATCTTAAATCTATATATATTATATATATAATATATCAAAACACAACATTAAAATATATATCAGAATACATCTACTCAACCAATGAATAGAGAAGGATAAATAGCCTGCATCTGATCAGTCATCTCCTGTGTAGCTTCATCGGACCTAAAGTGCTTCCACTGCACTTTAACTTGCTCGATTGCTTGATTCCGAAGCATGTGCATCTTTCCTTGCAAAATGCATTGAGGTCCAGTTCTTATGTATCCACCTACAATATAGGTTGGCCAATCACATGATCAACATCTTTCACATACTTCTTAAGCAATGACACATGTAAAACATCATGGACTTTCACTATTGGAGGTAGTGAAAGTCAGTAGGCAACTAGCCCAATCCTATCAAGGATCTCGAAAGGCCTACAATACCGAGGCGTCATCTTGGCACATGATCCAATCCTCAAGTAGCTCATCTTGGGCTTGATGTGCAAGTACACATGTTCCCTGACCTAAAACTCCTTAAATACCATGTTTTGATCTGCATAATTGTTCTACTTTTCATGTGGTCCCTTTAGATTCTTCTTGATAACCTAGATTTCATGTTCCATCTCTGCCAACATATTCGATGCAATCAATACCCGGTTAACTGGGTCACTCCAATTGATGGGAGTATTACAACCCTAGCCATAAAGTGCCTCAAACAAACTCATCTTCAAACATTCTTGATACCAATTATTATAAGCAAACTCAACCAGTGGAAGATGCTCTTCCCACTTCTGTTGTTGATGCATAACATACATCCTCAACACTTCCTCAAGAATCTCGTTGACCCTCTTTGTTTTTCCATCTGTCTGTGGATGATAAGTTGTACTAAAATCCAACTTTGTACCCAAACTTGCAAATAACTCCTTCAAAACCTGGAAGTGAACTTGGTATCTTTGTCTAACACAATCTTCTTAGGAATACCATGCAATCTCATTATCTCCCTAATGAATACCTGAGATACCTCACTAGCTGAATTAGTAGAGTTCACTAGAATGAAGTGAGCTACCTTGGTCAACCTATCAACCACAACCATGATGGACTAATGTTTTCTAGATGTCCTCGGAAAACCTGTAATGAAGTCCATAGAAATGACCTCCCATTTCCACTCTAGAATCAAAATCAGTTGCAATAAACCATCGGGATGTTTACACTTTGCTTTTACATGTTGGATTTCCAAGTATCTCGCAACAAACTCTTCCACCTCTTTCTTAAAATTCAGCCAATGGTGGAACTTCTTAACTGTTTTCAATGTCTTCTAATATCCCGGGTGACCTGAATACGACTTAACATGAAATTCCCACAAGATAAACTTCTTGATCTCACAATTATTTGACACATAGATCATGTCCCTAAATCTCACCAAACCATCTCTCGTGAGATGATAATCCACATCATGTTCACCTATACCCTGCTGTTATAAACAATGCTTAAGTTGTTGGTACATGTCATCATGTTGTCCTGCTTGCAAGATTTGATCCTGTAAATCTATCTCATATCAACTCATAGTTGCAATGTGATTTACTTGCACTCTTCTGCTAAGAGCATCTGCAACCCTGTTCTCTTTTCCCTTAATGTACTTGATATTGAAGTCAAACTCACTGAGCATGGTGTTTGACATTCACATTAGGTTGGTCAAACAAGTACTTCAACTTACGATGATCACTCAACAAAATGAACCTCCTGCCAAGAAGATAGTGCCTCCACATCCTCAGTGCATGAATGGTTGCTACCAACTAAAAATCATGAGTCACATAGTTTTGCTTATGCTCATTCAGTTTCCTTGACTCGTAGCCTATTACATGTCCCTCCTGCAACAGGACTCCGCCAAGTCCTCTCTTGCAAGCATTTGTACACACCACAAACTCTTTATCTGGATCTGCAATCTTTAGAACTAGAGCATTTGTAAGTAGCTACTTCAACTGCTCAAAACTAGTTACAAATTCCTCTGTTCATTCAAACTTCTTTCCTTTTTGCTGCAAAGATGTGATAGGATAGGAAATCTATGAGAATTTCTTGATGAACCTCTTGTAATAACTTGATAACCCCATGAATGATCTAACCTCATCCACATTCCTAGAAGTTTCCCACTCCATGATAGCTCTGATCTTTTCCGGGTCCACTTTTAGACCTTCCTTGGAAACCACATGCCCCAAGTAATCAACTTTTGTCTAAAAGAAACTGCACTTGTTAAGCTTGACATACAATTGAATTTCTCTCATCAATATTACATTGTTGCTAGATGTTTTGCATGCTCTTCCTCATTCTTAAAATATATCAATATGTCATAAATGAAAACCATCAAAAACATGTCCGAATAAGGACGTAACACATTATTCATAAAACACATGAAAGTAGCTGGAGCATTAGCCAAACCAAAAGGAACCACAACAAACTCATAATGCCCATACTTTTTTCGAAAAGTAGTCTTGTAGATGTCCTCTTCTTTGATGCGTACTTGAAATACATCCTGAAACTACTGCAAAGCTGGATACCTCTTCAAGACTTCAACATCCTCAACATCCTTCCCTTTGTCACTAGAAATATGAACTGTGAACATGACACACCCTTTCCTGCTACTCTTCTTTGCCTGCATAGCTATAACCATTCTCACAGATGTAGGATTCTTCATGCCCTGTAAGATTCTCTTCACTCCATCGGCATCTAAGCACTCAATAGCCTTATCATAGAAATCCACCTTAGTCTTGTGAATGTACAACCAATCCATGCCCATCAGCATATGTATGATCCCAATGGAAGCGCATTTATATGCGCTAATGTAGACATACCGTTCAACTCAAATGCATAAGATCTGACCCAATGATGAACTATTTTCTTAACATTTGTAGCCAACTACACTAACCAAGACTCTACATGCACTTCTTTATTCAAGAAACACTTATCCACCAGGTCAGGACTGATATAAATATAGTTAGATCTAGGGTCAATCAAAATAGAAACAACTTGATCACAAAGCTTACTTTCCATCTCGATAATAGATGCTTGATGATCAGCCTGCCTATTATCTAATGCTGCATAAATCCGAGTAATACTTTGTCCAACATCCTCAATTGTTTGTGCCACTTGAGCACTGTAAATATGCAGTATACCATCCTTATGTTGTGGAAAATATCTTCAATGATGATCCTTGCCACAAGTTCAACATTGTAAAGGCTTCCTGCCATCACCCTTGTTCAGCTCCTAAGACTGGAATCCATGTCCTCAGTCAATTGCATTGAACTTCTTGTGTGGCACTACTTTCTCCTTACCATATGTTTCCTGAGGTTTTCCTCTCTTATTAGCCCACTTTCCTTTATTCTTATCATTACCTTTCCAATCCTGCTTAGACTCAGTATTGCACTTCAATTTCTCATAACAATGCTTTAACTTTCTGATGGTTTCCTCCAGCAAACTACGCTCAAACTCAATCATGTCTTTGAACGATACCAACAACCCACTAATGAATCTCTAAATATTTGTTTTCTCTCCTTAAGATAAGGAACATATCTCAACAAATCCAAGAGTCAACTAGTATACTCCTCATCAATCATAGATCCCATCTTCAACTCATAGAACTCCTTTTTCCTATCATCACATTGTCTTTCAAATAGATACTTCTTCCTGAAAATTCTCTCAAACTCACTCCAAGTCAGTTCCTCTTCCCGAATGCCTCTGACATTCTTTACATCTTCCAACCAAATGTTTGTTTTTCCTTTAAGACTAAAAGTAGCTATCCTGACCTTCATATTTTCTGAATAATCATGCAATCTAAAAAATTGATTCATCCCAAGAAACAAAGCTTCTACATCTTCTAACTTCTTCATTTCTCCACAAAATGTAGGAGGCTTTGCTTTCTTGAACTCCTCTAGTGAGTACTGCTTCTCACTCCTATACAGATGGTGATGATGATAGCAATGATGTCTCTCTAAACCAAAACTATAATAGTACCTACAGTCATTAACCCTCCTGTCAGGTGTATCCAAGAACCTATCATTTATGACTATATTATCCTTGTCAAACTTGTAACTTGATTAAGACATGTTGTCATATTCCCCATTGGTCCTTTCCTCCTATCCATGACTGATCCTAAGTGGTCCTTATCTCTGCAAACCTAACAAACTCTAAAGGATTATTGCATTAACATTCACTTGCTTTTCTTATTCCCTCAAAATTCTTTCCTGTGACTGAATGATCTTGTTATTATCTACCTTACAACTTCTAATCTCTTCTTTCAAACTTCTTAATGTATCTACTATGTCATGGGAGCACTCATCACGATGTTGTTCATCTGATCTGTAGGGAGAATCACCTTAATTGTAGTCCACCATTTTTCTAGTCATCTTGATCTTCTACTTCTTGCAAACATACCATGTGAGATAAACCAAATATAAACATGATCAATCATACCTCAGTGAAGTTCAGGGGAGGATATCTTGTTTGCAAAATCAATCTGGATTAGCATGACATGTATATATAATCAAATCAACATATCAATCATCTCAACATAAACATCATCAACCTCTACATGATGACACTACTACAATAATGAATATCACAATGCATGCATAACAAACACATATACAACTTACATGCCTGCATGACAAACACATTCCGCCCATCTAGTCCAAGTGTTAAACCTGAGAGCTTTGATACCAATCTGTAACCAACCCTCCCACATTTACCTGATTTCATTGGCCTACCAGGGTAAACATGAGACAAAGAGTTACTATGAGATGACATGACCTCCTAGCTCTAGTTAATGAAGTGGGGCCTACAACTGACCATAGATTGACAACTCATAACATTCCTCAGGTCTATAGGGACACTTAGGGGCCAAAGAACCACTCCATGCGACCAAAACTTGAGTTGGGGCTAATTATCACACATCTTAACCCCTAACTGCATGCATTACAAGGCCTCCATGTAGTTGAAGGCCTCCAACCACACTCACAAGCTTGCCTGAGTGCGATTGTGACCCAAAATGTCCAGTTTAGAGGGTGTGATCCCAAGATTTGAGCATAAATTCTAGGTCAGCCTCCATATCATTGCCTAAAACTTCCTAAAACTTCTCAGAATCATTAATGACATGACAATAAGGCTAAACATACAAACTTGAGTCATAAACTTGACCTAGACTGACCAGAAGAAACTAGGCATTTCATCAAACACATGGAAATCATGTAAGTTGCAGTTCATGAATGCATATATGATCATAAAAGTATGAGATTCATTTGAGAATCACCTAGAAGGCCATATGCCCTCTCCACATAGTTGCAACAACACTTATTATTCCATACATTCATCACTTTATCAATAGCTAAACAATTCATGATAAGAGCCATAGAATATACACATTGTATGAACAACATATAACCAAAAAATAACCAGCGTATAAACCATGGAAACCCAACCATAATATCACCAAAATATCGCTACAAATATACATGAAACGCAATAGAATAATAAATCTTATTAACATATGAAAATACCTTCCAAGCTAGGGACTTTCATGTACCACCCAGCCATAGATTGGGCTAAACCAAATCTCTCTTTTAGCTAATCACCCTCATGCCATATTCCAAGCAAGAAGGTGGGATATCATGAAGTAAAACAAACCAAACTAAACTAGGGATTTGCAAAGGCCAAACCACCTAAAGCCTCAAGCAGTGATTCCACCTCACACTCGGACATCATTAACACCAACCAGATCAGTCTCTACCCAAGTTGTCGAGGGTTCCAGGAACTAGTAACTCAACCCACAACCTTCTAGGGCTTCAGAGCATTTGTCGAACCTAACTCCATGGACTAATAACTCAACCCACCAAGAGCTCCAGAGTGTTTGTCCCAACCTAGGCTCCAGGACTAGTAACTCAACCCAAGTTGTTTTAGGGCTTCCAGAGTGTTTGTTCCAACCCACAGCCATAAGCAATTATGAACACCGATCAAAAAATAATCAAGTGAAAAAAACCCACAGCACAATGGCTATCTAGGACATGGAAAGGCAAGACTAAAACCACTATCAATCTAGGCAATCCTTCATGCCAATGACAACACATAACCAGAAAACCACATGCATCTACCAGGCATCCATAATCAGCAAGGGAATCACACATGCAACCTGTTACCTCTGAAGCAATCCAGTTGTAGTTGTTGATTCACTTATTACCTTGCGCTTTCCTACTTTCCTTTGCCTTCTTTCTCCAGTCCAAGTGAAAACTAGAGTGCTCCAAGCATGCTCCAAGAATGCTTCAAGATTTCTCTAAGTGTGCAAAAGTATGAGAGAACAAGAGAATGAGAGAATGAATGAGAGAGCCAAAGACTAAACTAACAAAAGCTGTGAATTGATCCTCAGAATCCTTTTTATCATTGAGGCCCCTATTTTCTTCATTTTCCTCTATTTTTCCTTGAATTTTCCTCACATACAAATTTGTGACCTTTCATCTCCTTTTTCTCTTATTTTCTTGTATTTTATAAATAAAATACCAATTAATACCACTATGCCTTTGCCAATTTCCATAGCCATTAATTAATCACCAATGATACCCATCATTATGTTTTTCCCAACATTCAGCTTGGAATACATGTCATACGACCTTAGTTTTATTTCTTTTATTTACATATGAAATCAACCAGGGGCTTTTACAAACATTAACCATATCAGTAGACTTAAGATTTAGAAGCCAAGAATCACAAATCTTCTCTTTTTTCAGACACAACATACAAGCTTACTCCTAAGAACAAAACATGGGCTGAAATCCATCAATATTTGGAGTAAGGATATTTTTCAGATGTATACACAATGATAATATACCCTCATTTGAAGGTATTCCCAACTTCGATTTGCACAAAGTAGCAGCCAGACTAGCCTTGATTCCTTATATAAATATGATTATATGGGAAATTAAACATGTTGATTTTCCATATTGTGTAATCATCAACAACCAATGGAATCTAGTTGGTTCTTTTAGGCTAGATGAGATACAAGCAATGTACCAGGTACTCACACCTTAACATAGCTTTGGTAATGAATGTTTTGGAACATTTAAGGCAAAGAAGCACACATCATATCAGTTATAGATTAGCATATTGATTAAATATTGGTGGTGGGATGAAAATAAATTCCATTTAGAAAGTCCTTGCTCATATTCTACTTCTTCCTATAAACCTCCTATAATTATGATAGCCAAAATGTTGTGTAGACTTTTTGGAGAGAATAATCCCTCTCAATTTGGAGAGGAATGGGTACCTATTATGTGTATAGTACTTGGGGGAGGCATTGTTTTTAATTGGTATGCGATCTTATCTGCTAATCTCATAAAACAAATTGAAAAAAATGTTAAAGTAGAATCAGGGGTTACCCCATAATTCTATATGTTTTCTTATCTCATGAATGCCATTTGCTTTCATACCCCTTTTCCTTTGATGAAATGGAAATTGACACCCAATGTTGGGCTTATTCATATTTATCATCCAATGCTCTAGGTTGAAAATACTAAAGACCACTTCTAAGAAATATATCACAATTTTATAATTCCTTTACATGAATTTTTTTTTGGCCATCCACCTCTTAGATTCATAGAAGAGGGAATGCGGGGAATCAAATAGATTGGATATTGGGATGTTTATGAGACCTTCTCTTATATCGTAATTTATGGCTCTCAAGCATCAACTCATCTCTTAACAAGATATGCACCTGATAAGATAGTCCCTGGGGAGATAACATATTAAACTATAGGTATAGGGATTAACAAAAATTTACAAATAGGATTTAAGAGGATTTGGCCCATATTTCCTATTCATGTTGGGATTTATTCCTTGACAAATGTCAACCATGCTAGAGTGGAATTTGTATCAACTGAGGAGATTAGTTTATCATGTACTCTTTTGAAAAAACATGATATTTTAAATATTGTTGCACGCCATAGTGAGTTTATAACAAGTTTTAAGAAGTATACTAATGAAAATATGCATTTTTATGTTGCTTTCAAAAAATCCAAATCATATGAAGAGGTCCTAATAAGAATTTGACCATACTTCGTCTCAGACAACAAGATACAATGTCACAAAACAACTAGTGGTTCAACTTCAGTTTCAATTTCTACTCAAACATGAAGCTCGCAAATAGCAAAGCTTTAGTTAACATGTATACAAACAAAAACCAATAGAGAAATACTCAATTCCTACTAAAAAAAAATTAGTTCAATAGTCTGAGGCTATTGAAGAGAAGAATCACAATGTTGAAGCAAAGAGAGTCCAAACATATCAACCTCCAACTAATTCGACATTAATGGAGGAAATTCTTGAAGAAAGGCTTATAATTGAGAAGATAACCACAAACTAAGAAGTTCATTGAAGATTCAAGACTATACGATGAATGGCATTTATATGAAAAAACCCAATTAGTGAACGTTCTGGTTGTTCAATCCTGAAGTAAGGAACACATTCATGTTCTGCTCATTCATGAAAAATGGAGTGAGGATAATTCCTCTAAAAGAACCTAAAGCAAAAGATTATCAAGTTGAGAAGGTTTCGTCAATTAAATGAGACCTCACTCTAGAACTTAACACTCCTTAAAAGGATTCTTAGACTAAAAATCCTAGAGAATAAACAAGTATTGTCATCCCGGGAATTATTTCAAAGACTCTTATTTCTTTCTTTCTTTCCTAGGGTTTCATCCTCAAATGTAATTCATGTTGGTTCTTTGACACATATAAAAGAAGAATATATACCTTCTCATGACTATTCCTTTACTAGTAAAATAGATCACTTGTTAAAATCAAGCATAAAAGAAAGAGGATTGATCAAAGCAAAGAAGCTCATATTCAACAAAATATTATTTGGGATGCCTCAAAACATACTAATGAATAGTTTGCAAAGGAGGTCGCTGACTCTATGGGTGCTTTTGCTTTAGCTAATATTTGATTTGTTTATAATTTGAGATAGACATTGAGACAAAATGAAAACAAGATTGCCAAAATTGAAACTCTTTTAGACCAACAACAATTACAATTCAAAAAGCAATTACACCAAATAAATTTTGATTTACAACAATAGCCTCAAAAGAAAATGGAAGATTTAGAGAAAGAATTAAAATATTAAATGGAGAAAATTTAATAGATTTCCACTATTATCATTACAGGAAAAGATGATCAAATTCAACCATTTAGGTTATAAGTCAGATAACTTAAAATGAGCAGCATCGATATCATTATTTTTAAAGAAGCAACCCTAAATTCCAATGAACAACTTAAGTTAGCTCAAAAAGATTTTTATAAGAATATGAATTCAATTCAAGGTCAACAAAGTTTATTAAATAATTTTTTAAAATTCATCTATGAGAAGTTGATTGAGCACACACAAGTGTATAATAGCTTTAAAAAATTACTCTCATGGATATCTAGGCATAAGTTGGCTTTGGTTTATTCTACTAAGATCACAAAGGGTGTCCAGTTGAAAACTAGAATAGCCTTAGATAGCTAGGAAAGGAATCTCAATCGGTCTTGATATCTAGTCAACAATGCTAGCACATCCACAAAGTTACATAAAAATCTTAAAGAATACTCCTTCGAGATTATAGGTTGAGCTCCCAAGCGATGAAGGAAAACTCTATGACTGTGAAATTAACATGGAAACTAATCCTCCATCATTAATTATCATAATCATGAATATTCATGGACAATGGAAAGTTTACAAGGAAAATATTGAAAGACTAAAATCTCCACAATTTTAAGATATTCCACAAAAATAGTGATAATTTCCATTATTAGATTTTGAATTTATATTTTAATTTAATGAAGACCCGGAGAAGTTACAGGGGTTCTCATTTTTTGCAAAAAGGTTTGACATTGCTATTTAAACTAAATTTTTGAAGAATCAAAGAGCCACTTATGATTTTGTTCTTCCATGTCTATGTGTCTATGTGGTATTGTTATTCACATATGTTAGTTGTTATCGTTGATTGAAATCACTTTTATTTTCTTTATCAATTTATCATTATTACTTATGAATGGGGCTATTATTACATTGTTTTTAATCAATAACTTTCTTTCATACTAGTTTTCATAATTGATTCGATGAATGAATATTGTATGAATGTTGTGATTTACATCTCATCTTATAATTGTTTATGTGAATGATATGTAATTTGCAATTGCTTTATTAAAGGTTGTCTAAATTGATGAACTACTTCTCTTTTAAAATGGTTATTATATTTAGAAGTCCATACACTTCTAAATTTTCTATCTAGATAGATTAGTTTTTCTTAAAGTTTCTTAGTTAGTGTTCATTTTTGTAATTAGAATAGTTTTTGTTTAGATTTTGGGAAATGTTTATAAGTCTCTGGTCAAGGATAAAAGCACCTTAGTGACAAACAATCCCACGTACCTATGATAATCTCCATTGTAAACGAAAATAGGTTTGATTTGGGATCTTGATTGGGTAATTTTTCCTATTGCTGGCTTGGACCAAATCTAGGCATAAACAATTTTGGCACTAGGAGGGCCAGAGATAATGAAGGACAGGTATAGAAACACACAAAGTTCGATCCCATTCATTAAGATGACCTTTTCCCTCAACCCCTCACATGAAATTTGTAGAAGTACCTCAAGTTTCATATAAAGAGACTACATGCATTGTAATTACTCAAGAGGTCTCTCAAGAGATCAGTAAACCTAATACATCACAATTATATCCACCTCTTAAAGTTTGTTAACAAGTTTATGAAGAGATTAAAGATTTAAAAGAAATTGCAACCTCCTAACCAACTAAATCAACTCTTCCTCGGATAGCCATTGAGACTCTGAAGCTCGGCTCTCATGGCGGCTTTTAGGTTTTGACTTCTTCACGTCCTGCTGCGATTCTATCTCACTTCTATGACTGCAGCTGTGTTGTCCGTGAGTGTCTTGCGCGGCTAGGAATCTCTAACTTTCGGGATCCTCGCGGGTCTGGAGGCGGTCTTATCTCGCCTTGCAGCCCTGACTCGTCGGGGTCAGTGGTTGTCCAGCAGCATGGAGGCGGAGGGGTCCAGTGGGGCCCCCTCCTTCAAGCAAATAGTTCTTCAGAATCATAATAGTGAGAGGAAAGAGGGAGTCAGAATAACAGGGATAGGGAACAGTAACCAACATGACAGTGGAGACAGGGTTCAATCCCAAGGGAACACTGACAGGACTAAGGAAACAAGGAAGGGCACAGGCCCAGAAACTGTTAACCTGACAGGCGCTAAAGACAAAACCCATGTCACAAACAAGCCCTCAGAAAATAGGGAACGACAAGGGCATGAGGAAAGAAAGCAAACGGGAAACAAACAAGGAGAGCCGGATAAGGAGGAGGAACCCATTTCAAACCCCATTATTGCTTCCCCAAGCAATGGGGCCTGCAAGCCAAAACAGACCAAAAGCTTACGCGTGATCATCACGGACCCAGAAATCCAAGCTTACAGGGAGTACATGGCGGAACGCGCCTCATTTGCAAATTCATGAGCATATGGCCACTGGAAAAGGCTTTATGTCAATGGATAAAACTGCACTGGAAACCCCGAGGAGATGTTCAACTTCACTTAGGAGCCAAAGGCTTCTTCACAGTGGTCTTCTCCAACTTAGAAGACAAGGACCGCATATTCGAGGGTGGTCCGTATTTCATGGCCTCAGCAGGCTTGTACATGAGACCCTGGAAGCCGAATTTTGCTCTGGAGAAGGAATCCTTCACCCAAGTCCCAGTCTAGATTCGTCTCTTTTCTCTTCCAATAGACTATTGGAGTCCTACAGCTTTGAAACAAATTGGTGACAAACTCGGTACCTTCGTCAAAGCTTCTGAAGCAACTCTCCAGAAAAGATACACGTCTTATGCCAGAATATGTGTTGAAATGGATGTCTCTGGAGCTCTTCACGAAGGAATCTGGTTGGAATACAGGGATGAGGAGTATTTCCAGGATATTGACTACGAGCAGATTCCCTTCCGCTGCCGAAAATGCCATGAACATGGGCATCTTCTAAGGGATTGTCCAAAGCTTAAGAAGGAGCAAGTTTCAGCTCCAGTCCAAACCCACAAAGACACGGAAGCCTTCCTCAAACCCAAATCCAAACACAGAGCAAATAGACGAAAGAACATCAGAGGAAACGGGACAAGAAATGCACATAACAACTCTTTCGCAATCCTTGACCCGGAAACGGATTCAGAAGAAAAGCTCAAAGCTCCAACCTCAAAAGCAGCGCCTGAAGGAAAAGTCATGCCAACAGAGAAGGACTTGCAGGATGGGAACTTCACTGACGAGGTTCAAATGCAGGAAAGAACAGAGGATACGGGGGAAGACACGGACATGTTAACCAGTGATGCTGGTAGCGAAGATCAAGAATGGGAAAACGCGCTAGCAAGAGAAGGTCTGAACCTCCCAGCAATGGCCGAAAAATGGAAAGCCAACGGGATAGAAAACGCGTCGGAGGAAGAGCTCAGAATAGTTAATGACCTCTTCATAGCAAGGCAAAAAGCTCTAATGGACAGGCAGAAAAGCAAGCTAGGTGTAGCGAAAGGTTACAGTTCTCACGCAAAAAGCCCCCTATGGAAGACTCCAAGCTCCAAAAAAAAGAGAAGAAGAGGGCAGAAGACAAGTGGGGAAGCATTACAAGAGCTAGGTATGATCATGTTAAACTCAGGGAAAATGAAGGCACTCACAGCCTTCGATTTCTTCCTTTGAATATAAGTTTTGACATGAAGATAATATCGTGGAACGCCAGAGGGCTTAACAGCCAGGCAAAACACAGGATTTTAAAAAGGAAGATTCAATGTCACAATCCAGAAATCATGTTTCTACAAGAAACAAAGTGCAGCAGCTCCAATATCAACAAGCTAGGCAAAAAGTTGGGTACCCATATGGAAATCATAGAGACTGAAAGTCAAGGTAGAGAAGGAGGCCTCGCCACCATATGGGATGCAAGGAATATCCAGATGCTCTCAACTGAAGCCAACAAGCACTTCTTGGCAATTGTCTTCCAACCCATCGGTAACTCTAATTCCTTCCTCTGCATAAATGTATATAGTCCTCAGAAATTAGAAGATAAACTGTCCTTTTTAGAAACCCTTCATAAAATTATCAGGAGGTATCCAAGTTCGAAGTGCATTTTTGGGGGTGACTTCAATATGATTACCACCCTGTTGGAAAAGAAGGGAGGCCTAAGAAAATTGGGCAGAGATGCGGAAGCTTTCGTCTCCTTCATTGAAACAACCAAGCTAGTTGATGTTTTCCCCAAATCGGGCTCTTTTACTTGGAATAATCGAAGGGGAGGTGACAAGCTCATAGCCTCCCGCCTGGATAGATTCTTAATCTCAGAAAGCATAATAATGGATGGAACCACAGTTGAATCAGACATCCTTCCCAGCGGGGGCTCAGATCACTGGCCAATCTCGCTCATGGTGGAAGTTTCCAGCACCCCCAAGAACAAACCCTTCCGGTTTGAAAAGTTTTGGCTGGATCACCCAAATTTTCAGGAGATGATAAAGAAATGCTGGTCGGAACCTTTGGAGGGGAATGGTTCCAAGATGTTCAATCTCCAAAGGAAGCTCAAACTAACCAAACAACACATAAAAGAATGGAACAAAAATGTCTTTGGGAACATCTTCCAGGAGAAAGTAATTCTCGAGAACAAGTTGGAGCAGATCCACAAACAAGGAATAGCAGGGAATCTCAGTGCGGAAGCTTTGGAGCAGGAAAGAATGCTTTCGCAGCAATGGCATAGCCGATGTGCTCAAGAGGAAACCCTATGGAAACAGAAATCAAGAATTCATTGGCTAAAAGAAGGGGAAATGAATACAAAATTCTTCCATAGATCAACGCTAGACCGCAGAAGCAGTAACAGAATTCTAGAACTGAAAAGTAATACAGGGGAAATCCTAAAAAATCATAATGAAATATCTGCTCGGCTTACCGATCACTTCAAGTTGATTGCTCAGGAACCTCATATAAACAGGGAGAAAGCTATCAAGGATCTGACGGAAGCCATCCCGAGTATCATCACTGCAGATCAAAACTGGGCCCTTTGCAGGAAGATCTCTATGGAGGAAACAGAAGAAGCTATCAGAAGTATGCCCAACGATAAAGCTCCTGGGCTAGATGGTTTCACTATTAATTTCTACAAGGCATGTTGGAACACTGTTAAACAGGATGTTTGGGAGGCAGTGGAAGATTCCAGACGGTCGGGAACTATTCTCAAATCCCTCAACTCCACTTTTCTGGCCCTCATACCCAAAACTGAAGCAGCCAAAACCCCTAACAAATTCAGTCCTATTGCCTTATGTAACGTCATATACAAGATTATATCAAAAGTAATAGCCAGTAGACTGAAAACGATTCTCCCGGGTATCATCTCGGAAGAGCAATCGGGGTACGTGGAAGGCAAACAGATTTTCGACAACATTCTTCTGGCTCAGGAGATGATCCACTCCCTGCATTCAAGGAAAGTTGCAGGTATGCTCATGCAACTGGACTTGTCCAAGGCCTACGACAAAGTTAGCTGGAGATACCTCGAGGCAGTTCTAAAGGCGTTTGGCTTCTGTAGCACCTGGATAAAATGGGTCATGGCACTTATTAGATCTCCTAGATATTCTATCCTCATCAACGGAGCTCCCTCTGAACCCTTCGCCCCCTCAAGAGGAATCAGGCAAGGGGACCCGTTATCACCCTTCCTCTTCATCATCTTTATGGAAGGTCTCAGTCGAACCATAGCTAAGAAGCAAGTGGAAGTTAAAATTCAAGGTCTCAAGCCTATAAGATCGCTCCGGGCCACCACGCACCAACAATTTGTTGACGACACTATGTTACATGGGACTCCCACAGTTAAGGAGGCAGTTGCATACAAGGAAATTCTTGACCTTTTCAGTCAAGCCTCAGGTATGGAAATAAACTTCTCTAAATCAACTATTTTTTTTTTCAATACCCACCCTGCTGTCCAATCTCACCTAGCTCGGCTTCTAGGCTTCAGGATCAGCTCCCTTCCTTCGAAGTACTTAGGAGCTCCTCTTTCTCTCAAACCCTGGAAGAAAGAGCTCTGGGAAGGAATCCTCACCAACCTAAAAAAGAAATGCTCTCATTGGACCCTCCGAGCTCTTAATCTTTCCGGCCGTTTAGTCTTAACCAAAGCCATCCTCCAAGCCATCCCTCATTATCTCCTCTCTTTACTCCCCGCTCCCAAAGGGATTCTGCAGCAAATACGAAATATCCAGCGGTCTTTCCTTTGGAGCAGAAATGGTGAGAAGAAAAAATGGGCTCTCGTTGCTTGGAATAAATTATGCATGTCAAAATCTAGGGGAGGGCTGAATCTTGTGGATCCAGAGGTTATCAATCGCACTTGTGGTGCCAAATTATGGTGGAGATGGATTGAAAACCCCACTCTACCCTGGGCCAAGCACTAGAAAGAAAAATATGTCCCAGACTGTAACACTCAGGACCTCATTAGACTGCAGGAAACCCCGGATGGCTCTCCTATATGGAATCATGCCAAGCGGAACAAAAATCTCGTCCAAGAAAACAGTTTTGGGAAATTCGTAATGGCAGGCTGGCACTGTTCTGGGAGGATGCCTGGCAGCAGATGCCCAAACTCGACTCTCCTGAACTGCTAAATATAAAGCAAGCTCATCAAGCTCAAGGCAAAAACACGGTTAATCAATACTGGCAACAGCACAGCACAGACGATAATTGGAGGGATTGGATTAACTTCAACAGTGAGCACTCAGAGGACAACAATCACACCGCTCAGACTTTAAATGCAAGCATCCTAAAAAGAAAAATCAGGAAAACAGAAGAGAATGACAAACTCAGATGGGGTCTCAAAGGAAATGGAAACTTCTCTCTAAAAGAAGCCAGGAACATCTTAGAAAAGAACGAACAAGGCGAGATTCAGCCCTGGAGCAGCAAAGTTTGGGATAATCTCTTATGGCCCAAAATTAGGACTTTCCTTTGGCTTTTAATGAGAAACAAGACCCTAACCTGGGATAATCTTCGTAAGAAAGGTTTTGTTGGACCCTCTCGGTGCCCCATGTGTCTTGAAGAACCAGAATCTCTAAACCATCTCTTCAACACATGCGATTGGGCAACGCAACTTTAGAGGTGGATGGAAGACCTCCTCAGCAGCTCGGACTGGCAATTAGACTCAATTCACAATACCATTCTGAATTGGAGAACGAATTTTTCAGGAACGCAAAGAGTCAAAAGCATCTGGAAATCGGCGCCAGGATTTCTCCTCTGGTCCATATGGAAGGAGCGTAATCGAAGGATTTTCCAAGACGAGCACAGGAACATCAATTTCTCAAAAGATAGCCATCCTTTCCAACATCCAGCAACTGATTCATGCTAAATGCAGAACACACGTCAGCGAGAAGCCTACAGCTCTGGATCTTCGAATTCTTAAAAACTTCCGCCTGGATGATGGTGGTCGTAACTCTGTTTTTCCTCAAGGCACCCCTTAATCTTCCTTATGCGATTCCTAGCAATGTCCACCGGATGGAGGGCTTAAACTGAATTTTGATGGGGCGTCGCGGGGCAACCATGGCTCGGCTGGAATTGGAGGAGTTATCCGCAATCAGAAGGGAGATATTCTGCACATTTACTACAGAGCGCTGGGGGAAAGCACTAATAATGAAATGGAGTTTGCAGCCCTGGAACACGGCCTCAGAATAGCTAAATCCCGAAATTTCCACAATTTAATTGCGGAGGGGGACTCCTCACTGGTCATCGCCACTGCGCAGAAACTACAGAGAGGCATTAGAGCCAACAAAGCAATCAAACATTGGAGACTAGCAAAGGTCACTGAAAGTATCGAGGAACTCTTGGGCGGTATGCAAGCCATAGTCTTCCAGGCGATCCGACGTCAAGCTAACAAGGTGGCGGATTACTTGGCAAACTATGGGGTCGATAGTCAGGGAAGTGGATGGGACAGCTGTTGGGAGGAGGTGAACTGTCCAATTCTGAAGGACAGATGTACACAACTAGCTCAGCAGGACTTGAACACCACCGACCGAGCCTGACCGGTATTGGTCTTCTTTACCGGCTCCGTCGAACAGAAAGCGGGAACAATAAACCGGCACCCCATTACATTTACGGGAGGATGGGACAGACGAAGCGGCGGTGCTCAGCACGAAGCAAATGCAGGTATGGGAACCATTATCAAAGATTATGCCACAAGTTCATCCGTATTAACCGTTTGAGAAGCGAGTACAGGCACTCCGAGATCAGAAGCAAATCACTCAGAAATTCTACTGCGCCTGCAAGAAAGGATTACAGGATTCGTGTGTACACCCCCAATATTAATTGCCTTTGTACCACGTCTCCTGCCCCCATGGCAAGCCACTCTCGGAAGCCTGTCGAGGCTTCAATCTATTTAATAGGAAGATCGGCCGAGGATTTCACTACCTCTACCCTCAGCTCGATCAGTATTAGCAGCAAGCAGTTTCAAACTAAGTAGTGTAAACACAGAGCGCTTAATCTCAGTATGGAGGCTTCCAAATGCAGATGTGCAGGAGCGGCTCAGGACCTGCGCAATGCGCAGAGCATGTATGTCACCAGGGCCTCGTCAAGAAGCAAACGGAAGATCGTTGAGCTTGAGGCTAAAGTCAAGCAAGAAGAAGAAACCGCGCAGGATGGAAAAATCGCTGGGGAAGTCGACTAGATATGCGACCCGGGTACCCCAGCGAAACGCACTACCCAGTTCATGCGCACCAAAGCGGAAAGCTGGAGGATGAAAACCCTCCTGGCGAAAGCCCTGGAAATGAAGGAAGCTGCCAAGCAGAACATGGAAAAGGAGCAACCCTCCCCGAGCGGTCCTCCTGGTACCTCATCCGCCAACCAGGAGCATATGGAACGCAGAATTTCGGCCATCCAGGACGGGGTAGAATTAGTCAACAAGAAGCTTACTTTGCTCATCAGGTTGCTCAGGCAAACTATCAGCCCGGACCCGCTGGTGCAGGACCAAAAGATGAAGGAAGCCCAAAATTTCCATTCCATGCAGGATTTACAAGATAAAGTGGACAGGCATATCCTCGACGTGGGACTGGACATCACCAGCAGGCTGGGCGGCTTCCCGCACATGGATGGGTTTCCTTAGGCCCCAGAATCTCGTGGCACAGTTTTGGCGTCCTCGGTCCTCCTATGGTTGGTTTCTATAGCTTATAGTGTCTTTTGTTTAGTCTGGGTTCATGTTTGTCTCTATCTGGGTCTTGGTCCATATGGCGATTTTTTGCCTTCTGTCTCGGCCGCTTAGGGGCCTCGGATATCATGTTTTTTGTCTACTCTCAATGATAAACCGGTGGTCTAATCTGCCGCCCTGCATGGTGAGCTCCCGGCTTTATGTCTCACCTGTCTAGGTTCTTTTTGCTTCAGGGCAATCCATCTCTCTCGCCCCTGTTCGGCAAAGATGTAAAATGGTTTTCTGGTCACTGTCTGCTTGTGCGGACTCGATGTAAATATTTTTCACTCTTTTAATATAATTACCTGACTTACAAAAAAAAAAAATCAACTCTTCCTCCCCATTTCCAAAACCTAGGATTATCGACAGGGGCACAAAGAAGAAAACTTGGCCAAGAAGCAATTGAATTTATTGTAACTCCTAAAGGAAAAAGGCTTGAAGCTCAAACAACTCCTAGTACTTATATTAAGGTTATTCACAATCCTTTGTTTTCAAATTAGGAGCACGAAAAACATAGTTTAGATCTTGAGCTCTTACCTCCTCCCTAATCTACTCCTCCAAAGAGTCCTATTTATCAACCCAAACCTTATAGTTCTACAAGTTCTTCATAAGGAATTCCTCATCAACCAAACATGTCTACTATACTAAGGAGGATCTCGTTAAATTTCATAGCAGCTAATATCCCTAGTGACCAACATCATCTACCCAAACATCTTGAGAAAATATTGCCTATGTATGATACTAACTGTAAAGAATCCCCAAAATATCATGTTAGCAAGTTTATGTTGGTAGTTAATTTTATGAATGTTGAGCATGAAGATGTTGTATGTAGTCTATTTCCTTGTACATTTGAAGGAAAAGCATAAACATGGTATTTTGCATTGATAACTGGTTCAATCACTAACTGAAACATTTTTCAAAATATTTTCATTAAAACAGTTGGTGAGGATAAAACACGAGGTGCATTGATTTTAGAATTATCTAGAATGAAAATGGATCCTAAAGAGAAGATCAAAGACTTCAATCAGAGTTTAATCACTTTATTAAATAAAATTCTTTAGATTTCTAAGCCTGCACCTAATGTACAAATTAAATTATAATATATTTCCTTACCATCATCTTTGCAAATTTTGTAAAAAGGGGTGGTAAAGTTACTCTCCCATAAGCAATGTAAGAAGCACTTGCTATTGAAAAGGAAATGTTAAGCATTGATCAAAAAGCACCTTTTCATGATAAAAGAGGTGTTGCTATAACCAGGAAGGCCACTTTCAAAGATGAGAAGAAGGACAAAGATGCCTTGGATATGGAAAGTGAACTAGACAAGGATGACGATGATGCAAATCAATAGAATCCCAAGGTGAACATCACCTGAGATGTTGTTGATGGCATCATAAAAGAAGAAGAAGAAGAATTACATGAAGAAGTTAATGTTGTTCAAACAAGAAGAAAAGGTTCAGTAGCAAGTACCTTTGCCCCACCATCTGTAGTAGTTCCTAAGAAGATTTTTGCACAAGACAAATCAGTAGCTCCTAAAACTCTTGTTATATATGAATAATTAAGTTACGATTTGGTGGGGGATATGAGAGAGAGAGAAAGAGAAAGAGCTTATTAAGTTAAAGCAACAAAGGAATAATTTGTTCATGGCCTTAGATAATGCTATATATATATATATATATATATATATATATATATATATTATATATAATATATATATATATATTATATATATATATATATATATATATATATATTATATGTATATATTATGTATATATGTAGTATATATATGTATATATATATATATACATATATATATATACATATATATATATATAATATATATATACATACATATATACATATATAGTATATATATATATATATATATATATATATGACTATATATATAGATATATATATATACGTAGAGAGAGAGAGAGAGAGATCTTACGAAGTTAAAGAAACAGAGGAATAATTTGTTAAGGGCCTTAGATAATGCTAAAAAGTAGCATCCTACAACTCCAAATAAAGATAAAGGAAAGGCTACTCAAACTAGATCTTCTGACAAAGGCAAGCAAGTTAATGCTAATGCAATTTTAATAGGAGATAATTCAAACACTCACACACTCCTTTTCTTATTTACTTTTGAAATTTATAATAGAAATGTACATAATTGGTTGGTTGATTATGGAGCAACCTTTAATATTATGCCTTAAACTATTTGTAAAAATATTAATGGGGAACCTCAAAACCAACCACTTAGATTGTGCAACTTGACAGGTCAAACGTTAGGGTATTATGAGAGCTCAAGGATGTTCTTATTAGGTTGGCTTCCAATCCTAATGTGCATCAAACTATTTATATAATAGTTGTTGATATCCCATAATCATATGGTTACTCTTAAGTCGAGACTGGGCTAAAAAGTTAAATGGATACTTTGACACAAATTGGTCTCACTTGCGGATGTCATACAATGACAAACCAAAGCAAATCAAGATATATCAAGAGAAACACATGAAGCATAACATGACTGAGATAATGATCCCAATGAACAATTCATGTTTTTAAATTCTATCCTTAGTAGTGATTTTGTCGATTCCCTCTTTGGGAACTTTGTTGCAGAATCCTTTTGGTTTAGCAATTCTTCACTGCAATTTGAAATCGTAATCTTTTTTCTTTGACTAATTCATCTAAATGTTTAGATTTTGAATCAAATTATGTACAAATGACTATAAATAATGAAATTTGGTCTTTATTTTTCCATGGTCGCAAATCTAATGATGGTGCTAAAACAAGTTGTATCTTGGAAAGTCCTACTGGAGAGAGAACCATGTTGTCTTGTAGACTTGAATTTCACTATACTGACAATGTTGTTGAATACAAAGCATTAATTCAAGGTCTCAGAAAAGCTATAGATATGAATGTGTAAAGAATCCAAGTTTAGGTATTTTGAGATCATCGTCTGACTCGTAAGAAACACTATACACTGTGTTTTCAATCATCTTAATAAATGCTTGCATATTGTTTTGCAACTCATTTCTCTTTTTTTCTTTTTTTAATATCACTATAATTTCCATATCACAAAATGCATATGTTAATCTTTTAGCAAATGTAACATCTAAATTAGTTCCATCATAAGAAGTTGCACGTGATAGATTTCCCATTGAGTTACTATTTAGGGCTTGTGTGCATGATAACATAACTAATTAAAGAATCCTCAAAGATGACTATGTCATTTGGAACTTCTTGACTTAGGAATATACATATTTTGATTATGTCATAGATGAAGATTAGCATGATCACGACATCAAACAATCACCATTAGATTTCAGTATAAATCAGAAGATATCATTCCTGAATCTAATGTTAAACGAGAAGATTTTTACGATTTTCAAAACAAATTTAAAGTACCAACCAATTGTAAAACCAATAGTTCAACAATGAAGTTTTAAGTGATTAACCTTGGTACTGAGGATGAATCTCAAAATGTTAACCTCGGCCTAAGTTGCTCACCATTTGAAATAAACACCTTTATTCAATTACTAAAAAGTTATAAATATGTTTTTTCTTGGTCCTATAGTGATCTCAAGGCTTATGATGCATTAATTATCTAGAATATTATTCCTCTTCAACCTCATGTGAAACCAGTTCAACAAAAGTTAAAGAAAATATATCCCAATTTGAAACCATTGATTAAGAAGAATATGAATAACTCCTTCAAGCTAAGATCATTTTTCATGAGTAGTATGATCCGGATTATCCACAGTATCATGTTCATTATGTCGATGTTTCAAACCCCAAAGGGGGTCCATCATAAGGACTAACTTTTAGAATATGATTGATAGTTCCTTGAGAGAAGAATCTTGCGACCAGAGTATAAATAAATAAACCTAAATCTTGATAAATTTTATATTGAAGCCAACATATGAATATTATAATAATTT
>APFE030718211.1:55755-95669 GCA_000404065.3 Pinus taeda | reverse complement strand
TTTTATTTTTATTTAAAATTAATTTAATTAATCCCCCGATCGGGGTGAGAATGGCGGCGATCCGAGCAATCATAATAAGTCAGGACAGAACGATGACAAGGCAAATGTGGGGTGGGCAATGATGACGGTGAACAGGACGAATAGGAGAAGGGATATCATCCCGAGGAAGGACGGCGAGGTAGTAATGAAGAAAGGAGGTGATGGAAGTAAGGCGGATGAAAATGAATGGAGGTACGATGGCGCAGAAGGAGGGCGAGGAGAGGTGGGCTATCATGAGAGTGGCAGGTGGTAGGAGGATCGAGGGAAGGGTAATGAGGAACAGGCGCAGAAGAATTATAATAAAGAAGGTAGGCAAAACGAGGTAATGCAACTGATTAATGAAATAGCAGAGAGCGTGATAAGGGGAAGGGTGGTAGAAGAATCAGACGGAACCACAGGAGAGCAGAGAGGACAGAGAGAAGCGACAGATAGAGGCAAAAGGAGAAATCAAATGGCAACCAGGAGGAGAATGAGAGCGGAGGCGGAAGAGGATATTAGAGGCCGAAGCATCCCGGGGAGAAAAGGGAAGGAAACAGCGGATGGAGTTGGTGAGAAACAATATCAGATAGTCCAGTCAGATTCGGAAGACGACGTGGAGATGTTTGATTCAGATCCTGAAGGACCCGAGCAGCAAAGAAAGAAGGCCAGGAAGGTTGAGGGTATAGCAGAAGATGAAACTCAAGAATAAGGGGAGTAGGGTGAAAGGAGAATTCGGTAGCACCTCTGGCATGAAGGGCCGGGGACGTGGAGGAAGCTACAGGGGGAGAGGAAGAACAGGCAAGGGGCGAGGACGATGCTACAGAGGAAGAGGGCAGCCAGCGGGGAAACAGGAGACGTCAACAGCCAGAAAATACCGGAAATCTTTGGAGAAAAGGATACAGTATGCAGAGCAAGCTTACTATGAAAATATAAATAAGGATATCAAGAGAATAATCCAGCACTTGGAGGAAGAAGCAACCTAGGCTCAATCAGGATTAGAGATGGAGGATTGGGAATACCTGCTCCCTGATCCAGGAAATACAAGAGGACGCATGACATTGTATAAACAGGCCCTGCATGTATATTGGGTGATGAAAAGGCTGCTGGCAAAAGCCATGGAGCAAGTTGCCATAGAAATGGCAGAATTATCTCAAGGAATTCCTAATCTGAGGAGAGAACTGAAAAACATTCAAATTATCATGATGATGTAGGACAAGAAACTAGATGAAATTCAGCAGCAAATTGAGAAGAGTAACATGGGTACAAAGGAAGAGGATGGACAGAAGAAAATCGAGGGAAACATCTGAGGACATTGGTATGATCGATGCAGTTTTGTTAAGGTTAAAAGATAGTTTTTGTTAAAGTTAAAAGCTAGTTTCGGTACTTAATTTGATTTTACAATGCAAAAGAAGAACTGTAGTAGTTTTTATGAATGTTTAGCATATTTAGCATGGACAAGAAGAATCAAGATCTTTGGTTTTTGGATGGGTGTCAAGAACTTAAGGTGGCCAACAGACCCGGTTTCCCTTCGGGGCGAGTTGAGGCCACCATGGAAATGTATTGGTTTCAATTCGAAGTAATATAAAAGAATAGCACTCCTCAGCTTACAAAAAAAAAAAAAAATTAATTAATTAAAATTTTAATTGTTAAATTAAATTTAATAAATTAATTAAAATAAAATAATTTATTAATTAATTAATTAATTTAATTGATTAATTTTAATTAATTAGCTTTAAATTTAAATTTAATTAATTAATTAATTTTATTAATCTTCTAAATATCGAAAACCTATGATACTAGGCTTCTAAAGGTTTCGAGGGATTTATTTGTCTAATCAAGGGAAGCCAATTTCCACTAATCTCACTCCCATTGTCTCTGTTGAAGTTTTGAGGAAATTTCATAATTTCGATGGCCTCTCTGATTTTTCTTTTTTGATTTTGAGGAAATTTCATAATTTCGATGGCCTCTCTGATTTTTCTTTTTTCTTTTTTTATTTTGAGGAAATTTCATAATCTAAATGAACATGGATGCCAGAAGAATCAAGGGAGGCGGCACAGTATCAATGACAACAGAACGCAAGGACAACCCAACCTCTTGCGTGGATGATTTTAATAATATTAACATGAAGAATATCGGTGACAAGGCCTGCGTGGAGAATACCGGTGACAATGATCAGACATGCATGGAAAACAACGGCGTTGAGAACGTTGAAATCAATGGCGTTGGAACCATAACCGGCAGGAATGTTGTTGAAACCATGAACATGGAAGAATCGAGGAAGATAGCATGGTTATTAACGTGGAAAATGCCAGTTCAAGCCTGCGTGGAGAATACTGGTGACAAGGATCAGGCATGGGTGGAGAATTCCGGTGTGACCTGTAATAAAAATGCTACGGATGACAGCGTGGTTTCTAGCAGTGTTAATTCTAGTGTTGAGAACGGTGAAATATTAAACAAAGAGACAATGGGAGTGAGATTAGTGGAAATTGGCTTCCCCTGATTAGACAAATAAATCTCTAGAAACCTTTAGAAGCCTAGTATCATAGATTTTCGATATTTAGAAGATTAATAAAATTAATTAATTAATTAATTTTATTTTATATTATTATAATCAATTAATTATTATTTTTATGTTATTAATTATTTAAATTAATAACTAATAAAAATTTTTAATTAATTAAATTAATTTTATAATAAAATTAAAATTAAAATAACTTAAATTAAGCTTGGGATTAAAAATTATAAAAAATTTAAAAATTAAAAATTGGAAATAATTAATATAAAATAAAACAAAGTTATGAATTAAAATTAATTAAATAAATTTAATTAATTTAATAAATAATAATTCATTACTAATTATTGAATTAATTAAACAATAATATTTCTTCTTAAGGATTTAATTAACTAAAATCAAAAATTGAAACCAAATAGAAAGAAATTATAAATTAATTAATTAATTAATTTTTCTTTCTAAATAAATAAATAATTATCTAAACTTAATTTAGGAAATTATTATATTAATTAAAATTATTTTCTTAGATTCTTAGGTAAATAAAAAAAAATAAAATAGAAAATTAACTAAAATAAAATAAAACGATAGAAAGAAAATAACTAAAATTAAAATAAAAAACAATAGAAAGAATTTATAAATAAATTAATTAATTAATTAAATTAATTTAGGATTAATTATATTAATTAAAATAATTTTTTTTGGTTAAACAAAATAAAAAGTAAAATTAATAATTAATAAAAAGAAAAACAATAACTAATTAAAACAATAAAAACTAACCTATAATCCAAGAAAATAAATAGGATCAATAATCTACATATTAAAATCAAAATTGAAATAATTAAACTAAAATTATTATAATGTTCATATGTTGGCTTCAATATAAAATTATCAAGATTTAGGTTTATTTATTTATACTCTGGTCGCAAGATTCTTCTCTCAAGGAACTATCAATCATATTCTAAAAATTAGTCTTGATGATGGACCCCCTTTGGGGTTTGAAACGTTGACAGAATGAACATGATATTGTGGATAATCTGAATCATACTACTCCGAAAAGCAACCACAGAAGCTTAAAATCGTTTTTCCTATTAGAAATTGTCATTGGGTGTCATATATGGTCCCATATAGGAAGAGGAATGGGGACCGAATATGAATTGACTTTAGAAACCTCAACAAGGCTTCTAAAAAGTACAATTTCCCCCTTCCTCTTATGGAACAGATTTTACAATCTATTGCTGGGTCAAAATTTAGGCCTTTCCTTCATGGCTCTTCAAGATACGATCATGTACATGTGTCTAAAATTGACCCTAAAAAACAACTTTCCAAACAAAATGGGGCATATATGCATACAAGAAGATGCATTTTGGCCTAATTAATGTTGGCTCCACAAAGAGAAATAAATATAGCCTTCAAAGGTTTAATAAACAAATATGGTATAGTTTATCTTGACGATGTAACTCTTTATTCTAAAAATATATATGATCTAATATACCATCTTAAGTATATTTTTGAATGATGTATGAAACATGACACATCTTTAAATCCTAAGAAAACCATTTTTGCATTGACTAAGTGTAAACTTTTGCGATCTATAGTTTCAAAGTTAAGGATGGTAATAGAACCCGGAACGATTAAAGTTATATAAAAAAATCCCTTTCTCTCACAATAAAAAGACCATGTATTATTTTCTAGGTCAAATTAATTTTGCCATACACTTTATACCTAGTTTTGTTGAAATCGTTGTACCAGTGCAAAACATGATAAAGAAGTATGTTATATTTAAAAGGAACACTTTGCAACATGATGCATTTAAGTTAATCAAATAAGTTATTGTTCAAGCCCCTGCACTTATATCTCCTAACATCAATAAAGAACTTATTCTTTACACATTTGCTTCTTATCAATCTCGTGCAACTGTCCTTGTTAGAAAAATGAACAATATTTTGAAATTCTTGTTTCCTTCATGAGTACAGGTTTCTAGGGTGTTGAATTGAACTATTTTGATGTTGAAAAGGAAGCTTATGATGCTTTCAAGGCTTCAAACATTTTAGGCCCTTCTTACTCAATATCATACTAAAGTAATTATTCATTATTCCTCAGTAAGGAACTTGCTACTGCAAAAGGATTTAGGAGACGAGCAAGCCAATCAGATGAAAACTCTCCAAGAGTATGACCTTGAATTAAATCCATCAAAAAAAATGTTAGAGGTCAAGGTCTTTGTATATTGGATGCAAAGTAAGTTTATTATGAATCTAGCACATTACTAGAGAATCCAGAGGAATCAGAGTTAGAAATACAACAAATAAATCTTATTTTTTATCCTTCTCATTCTTCATATTCTAATCTTAAGCACTTCTTAACTCATGGTTTTGCTTCGTTACACCTAGAACCGAAGAAGAGAAGAGCTCTAAGATTGAAATTAAATCAATATCATTTGGTTAATAGAGTTTTATTTGTAGGAGTTACGATTTCATTCTACTTAGATGCTTAGAAAAATCTAAAGTTGATTAAGTATTATCATATTTGCGTGATGATCCTACAAGTGGACATTTTGGAGAAGATACAACTACTCATAAAATTTTGTGTGTAGGTTACTAATGGACTACTATTTTCAAATATGCACATGCATATGTTAGGAAATGCAAAATATGTGAATCATCTACAAGAAGAAAGAGAAAATTGCCCTTCCCACTTCAACTAGTTGAAATTGAAAAATGTTTTGATCAATGGGACCTTAATGTTATGGAGAAATTTCTCCCAATTCTTCACAACAACATAAATATATTCTTACAACCACATATTATTTCACAAGATGGGTGGAGGCCATACCACAAAGAACTACCAACCAAGAATAGGTAATATATTTTATTTAATAGTTTATCAATATTAGGTTTTGTCTCCCAAGCACAATGATATTTGGCAATGCTACATACTTTTCATCTATTAATATAATTAAATTTTCTTTAGAGAAGGGGAATAAAATTAAATATTTTGCTAAGTATTACCTCTAGGGTAATGGTCTACTAGAATCTACAAATAAAAATCTTCTTAGAATCAATAAGAAAATTGTAGTTGAATCTCATAAACTTGGCATATATCCCTTGTTAACACATTATGGGCTCATTGAGTCACCCTAAAAAATGCTTTGGGAAATTTTCCTTACTTCCTTGTTTATGGAAAGGAAGTTATTCTCCCCCCTAATGTAGCCTTACCCTCATTGCAATTGGCCCAGTCAGTTCAAGAGGATCAATGTCCGGTAATACAATCACAAATTCAAGAACTAATCAAACCTGAAGATGTAACACCCTCCTCCCACATTAACCCGAGTAACCATGCCAACTGGGGTAAACATGAGACAAGATGTTGCTATGATCATATTCGACCTCCTAGGTGACCTTAAGGAAGTAGAATTGACGAAACATCACACACAGTCATCCAATATCATCAACAGAACCCTCAGGAGACAAGCCAGCCACTCAGATAGCCTGTCACTGGGTCCCACTATTGTTATAGTCCTCTGAGGCCATAGTCGTTGTCATGCTATGGGAAAGAGGGCAACCACAAACCCAAAGTCACTCTCATAGGCCTGCATGCCAGCGACTATGGTCCAAACTTGCCAATTTTGTGCCAACTGCACTAGGATTTAAGCCACTTTTTCAGGACCAGAGCCCGGGCCACTGCCCAAAATGGAATGAAAGCTCATAACTGAGTAAAGTACAGGGAAACAATGATGTAGAAGTAAATAGTTGATCAAGACCTTAACCAGACCCCTACTAGCCATGACATGCATTTCATAAACACATGTTGTCAACATGTAACCTACAGGTGTAACCAATAGAATTAAGTGTAGGGATCTCTTACTTATTTGAGAATCACCATGAACCATTATTTCCTCATGTCATTTGTTGCCTTATCACTTGTTAGGTCATAGATACAATATCCATTCAAATACAAGTAAAAACATGCTGAGAGCCAAACATAGTTGTTGCCATAAAATGTACATATAACCAACATAATAGGAACAAAAATACAATAAACATATCATCCATCAAAATCCATATATACACTAGTACATTTACACGTGAAAATCAATGGAATTAATTTCTCATTAATCAATGCAATGAACCTACCGGAGATGGGACTACCACATTCCACCCAACCATAGATTGGTTGAGCGAAGTCTCTCTTCGACCAATCACCCCCATGCCATATTCCAAGCATGAATGTGGGACTCATAGAAAACATCAAAAACCCCAATCAATGTGGATGCCGCTGGAGTTCTCTGCCTACATCGTGAGGAATTTGAATGCCTTCTAGTCTCTCAAGCTTTACCATGCATCTACAGTCTGATCCAGGGATCACTAGGCCTTACACTGAGACATACTCTTGAGACTTTACCGTGCATTCCATCCCAGAGTCACTAGGCCCAACGGATAGAAAATCCACCACTTGGCTTTACCACAACCCACAATCTGGTTCAGGGGTTACTAGGCCAGTGACTTCATGCATCCTCAGTCTGGTTCAGGGACCACTACCACCATGTGTTTGTCAATTCAGAGATCCACCCCACTTAGCTTTGAGTCTAATATGGACATCCCACACAAACCATATGAGAGAACCCATCTCATAAAATCTATCAAGAAATGGCAAGGCTAGGCTGAAAATATTGTCACACCTGACAAAACCCGTGTCATGGTAGAAAAGAAACACATGCATGCCAAATCTAGCAAGGAAAATACACATGAAAGTCGATACCTATAGTGAAGCATGTTGTAGTTGCTTGATCCTCCCCTTCCTTGCTTGATCTTTGCTTCCTCTTGCCTTATTTTCCTTTCTTGCTCCAATGCCAAAGTGCTCCAAGAAAACTCTAAGTGTCCAAGAATATGAGAGAGAGAGAGAGAGAGAGAGAGAGAGAGAGCGAATAATGAGAGAGCTCCAAATCTAAACTGACAAAACATCACCAATTGATCCTCATAAGCCTTTTTATGGATGAGGTTTCTATTTTCTTCATTTTCCATTATTTTGCTTCAATTTCCTCCTCACATGGAACATGTGACCTTTCACCTCCCTTTTCTCCTAATTTCCATTATTTTCATAAATAAATGTGCCAAAATGCCATTTTGTCTTTCCAATGCCTTATCCATTTCCTTTGTCAATTTCCTTAGCCATAAACAACCAAATGAACACCCCCTACGATGTCTTGCCCAACATTCATCTTGGAATAAGTGTCCCATTCATCCATGTTTATTGTTTTTTTATTATCTTTTATTACATGGAATTTTCGCTAGGGTTGTTACAGAACCCTCCCCCTTGTTGGACACCATCCTCGGTGTTCAATCACACATATACCTCAGCAATTTGCTTAAAGAAGACATACTACTTATGGAACTTTATAACACATCTTGATGTAGTAGCCCCAAGGGTTAGCTCAGTTGGTCAAAATCAATGCCTCACCATCGGGAGGTCACAGGGTCCATTCTCCCCGAAGCCCTTGGGGTTAGGCCTTGCTAGTGGGCCACGGGGCTAGATTTCCTTCGGGGTCGATGAGCCTAGATTTTTTCGTGGACGTAGCGCCACCCGTTGACCAAGGTGTCCGTGAACTACAGCCAAAAAAAAAAAACACATCTCGATGTAGTATTTACAATGAAAGATATGCTCAAGACAAAACACCATGACTACATACCGCATAGTGGAGCTTTATAACACAGCTCATTATGGCATTTACAATGATCATTTTGCTGAGTTCCAATCCACATGACACCATAACATTATGATAACATAACCATAATGACATGAAACCCATACCGCATAGTGGATCTTTATAACATAGCTCGTTACAATATTTACATCCATACACGGGTGTACATATAACAACATCATTAAATAGATATATATATATATATATATATATATATATATATATACCAAAACATATGCCAAATCATATACCAAAACATATATCAAACATATACTAACATCATATTTAGGCATATATAAAAACATCATATAACATATATCAACTATCATAAAGCATATATCAATCACCATAAAGCACATACTAAACCAACATAAGCAAATATTAAACCACCATGAAGCATATACCAAGCCATCGTAAGCAAATACTAAACCACCACAAAGCAACTACCAAACCACCATAAGAAATCACCAAACCACCATAAGCAATCATCAAACCACCATAAGCAATCACCAAACCACCATAAGAAATCACCAAACCACCATATCAAGGTTGTTTTACCTACCCCGGCAAACAAGGAATGATACATGGCCTACGTTTGATCTACCATCTCCCATGTAGCTTCATCAGGCCCAAAGTGCTTCCATTGCACTTTAACTTGTTCTATTGCTCGATTCCGGAGCATGAGCACCTTTTTTGCAATATACACTGAGGGTCCAACTGGAATTCTCCATCTGGTTCAACTTGCAATACAGACCATTCAATCACATGATCAACATCCTTAACATACTTCTTAAGAAAAGATACACCGAAAGCAACGTGGACTTTCACTATTGGAGGCAATGCAAATCGATAGGCTACTGGCCCAATCCTCTCAATGATACTGAAGGGTCCACAAAACTGTGGTGCCAGCTTGGAACATGAGCCAATAAGCAAGGACCTCTTCTTCAGTTTGATGCACAAGTACACATGTTCTTCAACCTGGAACTCCTTGAACAATTTGTTCTTGTATACATAAATTTCCTACCTATCTTGTGCTACCTTGAGATTCTTCTTGATCACCTGCATCTCTTTTTCCATGTCTACCAACATATTTGGTCCAATCAACACTCTGCTAACTGTATCACTCCAACTGATGGGAGTGTTACAACTCTGCCCATACAATGCCTCAAAAGGGCTCATCCTCAATGACTCATGATAACCATTGTTGTATGCAAACTCGACCAAAGGGAGATACTCTTCCCACTTCCTCTGTTGATGCATCACATACATCTCAACATGTCCTCTAATATCCTGTTGACCCTCTTTGTCTATCCATGTCTACGGATGATAAGCTATGTTGAAGGCCAACTCAGTGTGCAAACCTACAAATAACTCCTTCCAAAACTTGGAAGTGAAATTTGCGTCCTTATGTGACACAATATTCTTTGGGACACCATGTAGTCTAACCACATCTCGGATGAATACCTGTGCCACATCACTAGATGAGAACGTAGACTTCACCAGAATCAAGTGTGCAACCTTTGTTAACATGTCCACAATAACCATGATGGAATCATGTTGCTTCACTATCTTCGGTAACCATGTGATGAAATCCATGGAAATAACCTCCCATTTCCATTCAGGAATAACGATCAGCTGTAGCAGTCCACCTGGATGTTTGCACTCTAATTTCACTCCCTGATAGTCGAAACATATAGCCAAAAACTCTACTACATCCCTCTTCAGATTCGGCCAATAGTAATATCTCTTCACCAATGTCAGTGTCTTCTCATAACCTGGGTGACCTGAATAAGGTTTCGCATGAAATTCCCTCAAGATCACCTTCTTGAGCTCGCAGTTATCCGATACATATATCCTATCTCGAAACCTAACCAATCCCTCTGTTGTAAGACAATAGTCCATGCCCTATGCACCGACACCTGCACATGTACCTATACTTCCACTTGTACTTGTACCACTACATGTACATGTACCATGACCTATACTATCACCCTGCTGCAACCTATGCACAATCTCCATATACCTGACATCCTATTGTCTTGCCTGCAAGATCCTATCTTGTAAGTCCGTCCCATAGGAGCTCATCGTTTCCAAGTGATGTACCTGTACCCGTTTGTTGAGACCATCTGCCACCCTATTCTCTTTACCCTTGATGTACTTGATCTCAAAGTCAAACTCATTGATCATGGCCAACCATCTAGCCTACCTGGAATTCAGATTTGGTTGGTCAAACAAATACCTCAACCAAATGTGATCACTCATAAGCCCAAACCACCTGCCAAGAAGATAGTGCCTCCACATATTCAAGTCATGTATAATCGTTGTTAACTCAAGATCATGTGTCAGGTATTTCTACTCGTGCTCGCTTATTTTCCGGGACTCGTAACATACTACATATCCATCCTGCATAAGGACTCCACCAAGCCCTCTCTTGCAAGCATATGTACATACTACGAACTCTTTGTCCAGATCTGTAATCTATAGCACTCATGCATGTGTTAGCAACATCTTAAGCTGCTCAAAGCTAGCCTCACTCTCTTTGGTCCATTTGAACTTCTTACCTTTCTTAAGCAAGGATGTAATGGGATAAGCAATCTACGAGAAGTTCCTAATGAACCTTCTGTAATAGCCTGCAATACCCATGAAAGATCTCACCTCATCCACATTCTTAGGAGCTAGCCACTCCATGATGGCCTTTATCTTCTCTGGATCTACTGTAATGCCCACCTTGGAGACAACATGTCATAAGTATTGTACCTCAGTCTGAAAGAAACCACATTTGTTGAGCTTAGCATACAACTGATGCTCGCTCAACAACCTCAATATTGTTGCTAAGTGCTCGACATGCTCTTCTTCATTTTTAGAATATACCAGTATTATCATCAATGAACACAATAACAAACTTATCCAAACATGGACACAAAACACTATTGATCAAACACATGAATGTAGTTGGAGCATTAATTAAGCCAAATGGAACAACAACAAACTCGTAATGCCCATACCTGGTCCTGAATGCAGTCTTGTAAATGTCCTCCTCTTTGATGCGTATTTGATCGTATCCAAATCTCAATTCAATCTTCGAGAACACTACTACTCCCTTCAGCTGATCGAACAAGTCATCAATCCTTGGCAAAGGGTACCTGTTCTTGATAGTCACTTTATGCATCTTCCTATAATCAATGCATAATCTGAGGGTACCATCATTCTTCCTCACAGACAAGACTGGTGCACCCCAAGGTGATACACTTGGCCTAATGTATCCCTTGTCCAATATTTCCTTCAGTTTTAAATTTAACTCAACCAACTCAAGTGTGCTCATCTTGTAAGGTGCTTTTGATGCTGGAGTTTCCCCTGGCACTAACTCAATCGAAAAGTCTACCTCCCTGTGAGGTGGAAACTTTGTAATGTCCTCAGGGAATACATCCTAAAACTGTTACAATACTGGGTACCTATTCAACACATCTACATCCTCAACCTCCTTACCCTTATCACTAGAAATGTGTACTGCAAATAGCTTACACCCTTTCCTGCGACTACGTTTTTCTTGCATAGTTGTCACCATCCTAACTGATGTGGCCTTCTTCTTACCTTGCAAGACTCTTGATTCTCCATTGTCACCAACACACTCAATATCTTTGTCATAGCAGTGAACCTTGGTTCTATGTAGATACAACTAATCCATGCCCAATAACATATTGTATGAACCCAACAGTAATGCATTCAAATGTGTTGTTGTAGGCATACCATTTAAGTCAAATGTGCAAACTCTTACCCAATGATGAACTTGTTTCTTCATACTTGTATCCAACTGCACTAACCACGACTCTGCATGCAACTCCTTATTCAACCCACACTTATCCACCAAGTTAGGACTAACATAGCTATAATTAGATCCAGGGTCAATCAAAATAGAAATAACTTGATCACAAATCTTACCATCCATCTCAATGATAGATTCTTGGTGTTCTGCTTGCCCATTGTCCACTGCCATATAGTTATGTAGAATACTCTGACCAACAACCCTAATAGTTTGTGCCTCTTGTGCACTGTATATCTTAGGCCTTCCACCCTATTGTTGCATACAATCTCTCCTAAGGTGCTCCTCACCAAATGTCCAACACTCCTACCGACCAGTGCCCTCACCTCTATGTTGTTGTTGTTATTGTGGCCCATGTCCCTGTCTAGCTGCATTAAATCTCTTTTGCAGTGTCACATTTTCATTCCCATCTGCATGTTGAGGCCTTGTCCTCTTAAGCTACCATTTACTTTTACCTTTGTCTTTTCCTTTCCATCCATGCTTAGATTCATTCTTATGCTTTGATTGCTCATAACAATGTTTCAGTTTCCCAATGACTTCCTCAAGCGACCAAGGCTCATCATACTCAATTCGGTTTCTAAATGCTAATGGAAAACCACCAACAAATATCTCAACTTTAGCCTTCTCGTCAGTAACATATGGTACATACCTCAATAGCTAAAGAAACTTGGTCATATACTCTTCGTCTGTCATTGACCCCATATTTAACTCATAGAATTCTTTAGCCTTGTTGTCATAATACCTTTCTGACAAGTACTTCTTCCTAAAAATCCTCTTGAATTCCCGCCAATTCAAGTCATCTGTCCTGATGTCTCTAACCCACTTAACATCTTCCCACAATATGTTTGCTTTACCTTTCAAGCTAAAGATAGATATTTGGGCCTTCATGTTATCTGTGTACTCATGCAACTCAAATAATTTGTTCATGTCGAGTATCCAAGCCTCTGTATCTTTTGGCTTCTTCACATCTCCATCAAAAGTAGGTTGTTTTTCTTTCTTAAATTCATACAGCAAGTACCCCCTATCATTCCTCCTGTAAGGGTGATAGCGATGATGATCATGATGTCTAATAAAACTAGAACTAGAATAATACTTGTACTCATTGCCCCTTGTTAAAATTGGCAACTAGGGCAAAACTCCATGTGGGTCATATTATTTATGGCAGCTGATATTTTATTGGATCCCTCTCATTGAGAGGTCTAGGATTGATCTAAAGATCATCTGATTCCGATAAGTATTTATGAAGTTATGAATTTATTTATGTTATGGACAAATTGTTTAAGTCGTCGGCCAGCAACTTATGTAGGCTCAGAAGCCCAACAGTCATGTCTATTCAACCTCTACGTTTTAGTATAAATAGAAGAAGACTTCCAGCCATTTCTACACACACTTAGATCTCTTCCTCTCTCTACTTGTCTTTGGGATTTAGTAAGAGGAGAGATCCTAGTGAAAAGCTGGAACTGCAGGAAAAGCCAGAAAAGTCGGAAAAGTTGGAACTACCGGAAAAGCTGGAACTGCTGGAAAAGCAGGAAAATCTAGAAAAGTCGGAAAATTCGAAACTGCAGGAAAAGCCGAAACTACAAGAAAAGCCGGAACTGCAGGAAAAGCCAAAAAAGTTAGAACTACCGGAAAAGTCGGAACTGCTGGAAAAGCTAGAATAGCCGAAAAAGTCGGAAAATATGGAACTACCAGAAAAGCTGGAAAAGCTGGAACTACTGGAAAAGTCGAAAAATTCAGAACTGCCAGAAAAGCTGACATTGCCGAAAAAGCCAAAACTACTGGAAAAGTTGGAACTGCCGAAAAAGCCAGAAACGCCGGAAAAGCCAGAAATACAGGGAAATCCAGAAAAGTCAGAAACACTGGAAAAGCCAAAAACACCAAAAAGGTGAGAAACGCCGAAAAAGCCGAAAATGCTGCAAATACTGGAAAAGCCGGGAAAGCTGGAAAAGCCGGAAATGATGGGATTGTCGAAACTGTCGGAAAATCTGGAACTGCCGAAAAAGTCGGAACTACCGGGAACTGCCGAAATAGCCGGAGCATCTGCCTCCGAAGGAAAGCAGCATGATGTATGAGATCATGGGCAGCATAATAAGCAACATGATGATATGAGCATGGGCAGCATAATGATGCATGATGATATGAGCATGGGCAGCATAATGATGAATGAGATCATGAGCATGGGCAGCTTGATGATGAATAAGACCATGGAAGATGCAGCATGATGAGCAGCATGAAGATGAGAGCAGCTCAGTCATCAAGGTTCAACACATGTGATAGTACAGCAAGGTGTCACACGGTAATGTGCAGAAAATAGATGAGAAGCAGCACTATGATAGGTGAACGAGTCACCTTAGAGAATCAGTTGAAGCAATATGTCTTCAACTGATCTCATGCCGATATCAAAAGCCAAAGTGATTGACTTCTATTGTAAATGTACTATCTCCCTCACTTTCTCTGTTGAAATTTGAAGAACATAAAAGAAGAATTGATCAAGGGTTTCCCCACATTGGGGTTTGTCCCTGGCTAGCGCCACATTTTGTGTCCTCTTGTCTTGGCTTGTCTTCTGTGATTTATATTTATGTTCTATCTGCAGTTTACTTTATGCTGATGTGATTGCTAATGTGGAAAAGAAATTGAAATAAATTGCTCTAGCATAGAACATATCTAAAATTAACATGGTATCAGAGCTGAGGTGAAGACAATGCTCAAGCAAGAGTGAAAGAGAAATCACCAAAGACAATAGGGACAAGACAAAAGGATCAATGGGTTCCACATCTCTCTTCTAAGTTCACAAAGGGTGAAGTCGAAGTAGAACATATTATCATAATGGCATAGCGGAAGTTTCCGATGGCCCATCTAAAGATCACTTCATTGGGAAGTTCGGATCTAAGGGTGGAAGGAAACGCAGATGCCTTGGTTGCAATAAGTTCGGCCATTATGCGAAGGAGTGTCCGAAGGTAATGTAGGTCATAAAGGAAATGGTTGACTCTTCAAAGAAAGCAAGGAATCCCAAATCACTTTTATGTACATGATCGCAAGAAGAACCTGGTGTCCATCTCAGAAATGGAAGTCAAAGGCTTCAGGGTGGCACTTGTTGATGGAAAGGTACGTGTTTGGAAATATAATTTTCAAAGATGTTTTTGAGTTCAGGGTTGTATCAAATTGCAGGAAGTCCACTGGGGACCATGTCCATTGTCAGGTAGCACCGAAGGTCTGTGAGTCAGATGGTGATAGGGATGCCTGAATTCAAAAGGAGCATGAAAGTACATGTCTGAGATGTACCGAAGGAAAATCTTACAAGGGGACCATTCCCCTCATGTAGCAGGTCCACAGTTTTGGAACAACCCAATGGGTTTGAGATTGATGATCAGGAATCTCACGTATGTAGGTGGAAGAAAGCCCTCTATGGCTTGAAGCAAAACTCTCCAGGCGTAGTATGAGAGGATTAATAGCTGTCAGATGAAGCTGAGATCACTAAGAGTGAAGCCGATCCAAACCATTGTTTGAAGGTTGTAGATGATAGAACTCTCATACCAACACCTTATGAGGACGACCTATTTCTGACAGGTACAGACCCTCTCATTTGCAGAAGTAAGAGGGAGTTGGATTCCAAATGTGGAATGGTGAACTGCAAGCCTTCGACTACCTCGAGGATCTTGACTTTCAGAAGTTATATGGTAGTGATGTCGAACTAGATTCGGGAAATGCCTCTGAATCTCATAAACTCATTCGTGTTGATGTTCTTGGTGAACTTTCATCTAGACATATGTTTTGAAGTTAGCATGGTGAGCTCATATTTGGTTGAAGCTCACTATATTGGTGCCAAGGATCTTCTGAGATGTATTTGGGGCACAAACTCTCATGGATTGAGATACACTGCCGGAAATATGAAACTGCATGATTATTCGAATGTTGATTGGGCAAGCAGTGTGGAGGATCACTAGAGCACTTCTTAGTGTTGTTTCTCTTTGGATTCTGCTTCGATATCATGGATGAGCAGGAAGAAGAAGTCGATTGTTATAAGCACCGCTGAAACCGGATACATATCTATGAGTATGATCTCGAATGAAGCTCCCTAGTTGGGGAAGCTCTTCAAGTGAGTTTTTTGTACCACTGTGATTCTCTGTGACAACTAGAGGTGGGATTCGATTATTGAGGAATCCCGTATTCGAAGATTGCTCTAGTAGATAGACATTAGATACTACCTTATCTGGGATATGGTAAGTCTATGAGCAAGGAAGCTCCATCGCTATGAGATGATGTACAGGTCGCTACACTTTGTCTAAGCCCCGAGGGAAAGATCAAATATGTGATTTTCCCGAATGACTTGGAGTCGTCAAGAGACCCTTGTACAAGGGTCCTACATGTTGTATACATTGAGCTCTAAGAGCTTTAGGGGCTTGTGGTTCTTACTGGAGCAACATACGACCACAGGGTGACTCACCCTCCCCTGGTGGTGCGCACTAGGACAGGATGATTCGCTCTCCTGTGGACAGGATGAGTCACTCTCCTGTGGACAAGATGATTCGCTCTCTTGTGGGACAAGATGATTCGCTCTCTTGTGAACAGGATGATTTGCTCTCATGTGAACAAGATGATTTGCTTTCTTGTGGGACAAGATTATTCGCTCTCTTGTGGAACAGGATGATTTGCTCTCATGTGAACAAGATGATTTGCTTTCTTGTGGGACAAGATTATTCGCTCTCTTGTGGAACAGGATGATTGGCTCTCTTGTGGGACAGGATGATTCGCTCTCCTATGTAGCAGGATGATTAATTCTCCTGTGAGGTTTGGATGATGTGTTCTCCATGACAATTGTGTAGCAGGATGATTAATTCTCCTGTGAGGTCTGGATGATGTGTTCTCCATGATGATTGTGTATCAGGATGATTAATTCTCCTGTGAGGCCTGGATGATGTGTTCTCCATGATGATTGCGTAGCAAGATGATTAGTTCTCCTGTGAGGTCTGGATGATGTGTTCTCCATGACGATTGTGTAGCAGGATGATTAGTTCCCCGGTGAGGCCTGGATGATATGTTCTCCATGGCGATTGTGTAGCAAGATGATTAGTTCTCCTGTGAGGACAGGATTGATTAAGTTCTCCTATTGAGGCATCCTACCCATGCAGTTTGGGACTCATGGGAAGTACCTCTCATTTGATCAATGAGCAGGGAAATGAGGATAGGACCATAGTAGTACAGATGGACACATCACTATATCTACCGTACTCCCTATGCAAGGATGACCTTCATTGATCTAGGATCAATGATACTGGTCTGGGACCAGTGGTAGGAGTTGTACCCACTATGACACTAACTTCAGGTCAGTTGAGAACTGGTCTGGGACCAGTGATACATACTCTGAGATTGACTTCGAGTCAGTAGAGTACTAGTCTGGGACTAGTGGTAGGAATTGTACCTACTATGACACTGACTTTGGGTCGATTGAGGACTGGTCTGGGACCATTGGTACACACACTGTGACTGACTTCAGGTCAGTGGAGAATGGTATGACACAATATCGATCAATTCTTCTTCTCCATGGCTCAGCAGAGCTAAGTTGAGCATAGTAGAGCCAGCAGAGCTAAGAAGAGCAGAGCTGAGCCAACAGAGCTGAGCAAAGCATAGCAGAGCCAGCAGAGCTGAGCTGAGCATAGCAGAGCTAGTAGAGCCAGCAGAGCTCAGCATAGCAGTGCAGGGCACTGATAGCAAAGATATTACAGTTGGACATCTGGATCAGTGGATGGAATTCTCCCTAGTTGAGAGGGAGTGTTAAAATTGGAAACTAGGGCCAAACTCCATGTGGGTCATATTATTTATAGCAGCTGATATTTTTATTAAATCCCTCTCATTGAGAGGTGTAGGATTGATCTAAAGATCATCCGATTCCGATAAGTATTTATGAATTTATGAATTTATTTATGTTATGGACAAATTGTTAAGTCGGCCAACAACTTATGTAGGCTCAGAAGCCCAACAGTCATGTCTATTCAACACATGTGACAGTATAGCAAGGTGTCACATGGTAATGTGCAACAAATAGATGAGATGCAGCACTATGATAGGTGAATGAGTCAACTTAGAGAATCAGTTGAAGCAATATATCTTCAACTGATCTCATGCCGATATCAAAACTCAAAGTGATTGACTTCTATTGTAAATGTACTATCTCTCTCACTTTCTCTGCTGAACTTTGAAGAACATAAAAGAAGAATTAATCAAGGGTTTCCCCACATTGGGGTTTGTCCCTGGCTAGCGCTACATCTTATGTCCTCTTGTCTTGGCTTGTCTTCTGAGATTTATATTTATGTTCTATCTGCAGTTTACTTTATGCTGATGTGATTGCTAATGTGGAAAAGAAATTTAAATAAATTGCTCTAGCATAGAACATACCTAAAATTACCTTACCGGAGTGTCCAAAAACCTGCCATATCTCTCCATGTCAGATCTATCTGATCTGTGTCTACTAGGATATCTACCGCTATATGCTCCATTAGTCCCATCCTCATGTGCATGGTTGATCTGAAGCATCCCTTGTCGTTGCAAGTCTGACAAACTCTGAAGAAGTATAGCATTAACCTCTGCTTACTTCTCTTGTGCCTATATGATCCAATCATTATCTGTCTTACAACTCCTTATATCTTCCTTCAAGCTTCTAAGTATATCGACCAAATCAGAAGTATGCCCCACACCATGCTGCCGATCTGATGTATAGGGATATTCTACGTAGTCTACCACCTTGTTATCCATTTGATCTGTTTCTTCCTGTAATGCATAATATGTGTCAGATAAACCAGATCACAATAAACGAACGTACCTTAGTATAGCCTGGGGAGGATATCTTGTCTGCAAGATCACCAAATTAGCATGATACATGTATAACATAATCATAATAGCGTATAAACATACACAAATAAATGTATCAACACATAAACATCACTCTAACTAGGATCCGGTCATCAATGCAAGGCCATATAAACAATGCATGCTATTACCTCATACATGACAACAACCATTGCTCCATTGTACACATTGCTACATGCAACTGACAATATGCATAAGCAATGCCTAACCAACTACAAATACGCATAACCTCATGTAGTAAAACATGCTCGATTAGTTCTTGTAATCAACCTACAAGACTGATACATGTAATTAAAACATTCAAATGTAACCTAACATAAAAGATTGTAAGTAGGTGACGTAAACTCAACATGTAAGCAACAAATAACCATATATAGTTAGTCACAGACTCATGTCAGTTACTCTTCATGAAATCAACATCAAATTCTCCATGATAACCATACTAAAACCCTAATCCATCATCAAGAAAATGCAACAAGTATATAAGTGTAAGAGACACACATGCAACTAACATGCATGCATGACTAACACATTCAACCCATTTAGTCTAAGAGTTGAACCTCGCTCTGATACCACTTTGTAACACCCTCCTCTCACGTCCACCCAAGTAATCATGCCAATCGAGGTAAACATGAGACGAGAGGCTACTATGATCATATTCGACCTCCTAGGTGACCTTAAGGAAGTGGAATCGATGGAACATCACACACAGTCATCCAACATTATCAGAAAAACCCTCATGAGACAAGTCAACCACTCATACATCCTGTCCCTGGGTCCCACTGTTATTCTAGACCTCTGAGACCATAGTCACTCTCATGCTATGGGAAAGAGGGTGACCACAGACCCAAAGTTGCTCTCATAGGCCTGCATGCCAACGTTTGTGGTCCAAACTTGTGAGTTTTATGCCAATGACCTCGAGATTTAAGCCACTTTTGCAAACCCGGAGCCCAAGCCGCTGCCTAGAATGGAATGAGAACTCATAATTGAGTAAAGTACAAGGAAAAAATGGTGCACAAGTAAATAGTTGATCAAGACTTTAACCAAACCCCTACTAGCCATGACAAGCATTTCATCAAACATATTGTCAACATGTAACCTATAGGTGTACCCAATAGAATTAAGTGTAGGGATCTCTTACAGGTGTAACCATTGTTTCCTTGTGGCATTTGTTGCCTTATCACTTTTTAGGTCATAGATACAATATCCATTCAAATACAAGTAAAAACATGTTGAGAGCCAAACATAGTTGTTGCCATAAAATGTACATATAACCAAAATAAAAGGAACACAAATACAATAAACATATCAGCCATCAAAATCCATATATACACTAGTACATTTACACATGAAAATCAATGGAATGAATTTCTTCTTAATCAATGCAATGAACCAACTGGAGATGGGACTACCACATTCCACCCGACCATAGATTGGCTGAGCCAAGTCTCTCTTCAGTCAATCATCCCCGTGTCATATTCCAAGCATTGATGTGGGACTCATAGAACACATCAAAAACACCAATCAATGTGGATGCCACCGAAGTTCTCTGCCTACGCCATGAGGAATTTGAGTGCCTCTTAGTGTCTCAAGCTTTACCGTGCATCTACAACCCGATGTAGGGATCACTAGGCCCTAAACCAAGACATACTCTCCAGGATTTACTATGCATTACATCCTAAAATCACTAGGCCCGACGAAGAGAAAATCCACTTGTTGGCTTTACCGTATATCCTTCCATTCACCGGAAATGATTCCTAGGCCTACCAAGGCACACAATCTTGCTTTACAGCAACCCACAGTCCGGTTCAGGGACCATTAGCACCATGTGTTTGTCAATTCGGAAATCCACCCCACTCAGCTTCGAATCCAACCTGGCCATCCCACACAAACCATATGATAGAACCCATCTCATCAAAGTTATCGGGAAATGGCAAGGCTAGGCTCAAAATATTGTCACACTTTAAAAACCCATGCCATGGTAGAAAAGAAACACATGCAACCCCATGCATGCCAAATCGAGCAAGGAAAATACACATGCAAGTCAATACCTGCAATGAAGCCTGATGTAGCTTCTTGATCCTGCCCTTCCCTGCTTGATCTTTGCTTCCTCTTGCCTTCTTTGGCTTTCTTGCTCCAATGCCAAAGTGCTCCAAGAAAACTCTTAAGTGTCCAAGAGTATGAGAGAGAGAGAGAATAATGAGAGAGCTCCAAAGCTAAACTAACAAAAGGTTACCAACTAATCCTCAGAAGCCGTTTTATGGATGATACCTCTATTTTCTTCATTTTCCATTATTTTCCTTCAATTTCCTCCTCACATGCAACTTGTGACCTTTCACCTCCCTTTTCTCCTAATTTCCATTATTTTCATAAATAAATGTGCAAAAATGCCATTTTGCCTTTCCAAAGCCTTAGCGATTGTCTTTGTCAATTTCCTTAGCCATAAACAACCAAATGAACACCCCCTACGATGCCTTGCCCAACATTCAGCTTGGAATAAGTGTCTCATTCATCTGTGGTTATTGTTTTTTTATCTTTTGTTACATGGAATTTTCACGAGGGTTGTTGTAGAAGAAGTTGGGGATAAAGCAAAACAAATTAATTTTTTTATCATCATAAAATTATCAAAAAATGACTTGATAAACAATTAGTTGGTACTAAAGATTCATTGTTAGTGATTTGTTATTGGAATGGGAAAAATCCCATGAAGAAAAAGGTAAACATACCAAATTTCAAAAGTTATGGCTTGCTTCGTTTCAAAATATCTTCTAAGGGTGGCCCTTCAACTTATATTCTTCAATAATTAGAGAGGGAGATTGAAAGCTTCCTCGTGAATGGCCAAATCCTTAAAATATATATTACTTGAATACGCATTCTAATTTATTGTAAATATGTAAATCAAAATTATATTTAATATTTTTTTAATCATGATTCCCTATGCCTCTCTATGAAGAGTGCACTTTTGGCTATGATCTGATCTTCCTAGAGAAAGATTCGTCTAGCGTATCTAGCTTATCGATGTATATTCAAGTTTAGAAGCCAATACAATATTTACCCAAAAAAAAATAAAAAAATAAAAATAATAAATAAATGTACATCACTATTGTATATTGTTTCCCTTTATATTTTTTACATTTCAATGATTTTTGTTAATCAACACTAGACTCATGGTTTCATGCCCTAAGAACTTGTCCTTGTCATAAAATCTTCTCTATGGTAATATTTACATTAAATAGTAGTATTTTACATTTCAAGAGAGCAAATAAAACATGAATATGATGCATAAAACCCTTTTATCTTGCCTACTTTTAATTGGATACCATATTTTACGAAAATGATTAAAATGATCATTCTTCCCTAGAGCTCATTCATTTCACACTACAAATGATAATTACTTAGGATTGGTGATGAATGAAATAGACAGGGTAAATTTTATATTGTTTGACAAATGCTTTATATTAAAGTAACTTTCATATCTCCCCACTTCATATCCACCCAATTGCATAAAAAAACAATTTCACATATACATAAATCTAAAGGGTGATCTCAGGCAAATATAGGAAGTTGACAAGCACAAAAGTGTGGGAAGTATTTACAAACCAATAAGGGCTATGGACACTCACTAGCAGTGGGTCAATGTGTATACTAAGGCAACTTTGTTGGGGCTATGGACACTCGTTGGAAGTGAAACAGTGCCAAGTTTAAAAAAGGAGAGCTAAACTGACTACATAAAAATGATTATGTATAAAATTCTACCCTCTAGTTTTATTCATCACTAATGTCCAAAGTGCTTGTCTTTAGAGATAATTGAACTCCATTAACTTTTCTCCAATAAAGAATGGCGTTTTTTAGTTATTTATACTATAGGTGAATGTCCTATATCCTTTTTATTGGATAAAAAAGGTAAAATTCATATTTATTTATGAAAGTTCAAAACAATATTTTCTATTTTAATTAATTATTATTTTTGCCCAAATCATGTACATTGAAAGAGATAAGTACTTTTTTTAGTGTGTTGCCAATTGTTGTGGTATAACAACAACAGTTTGTTATTATAATGGGGACCCAAAAAAATTCATTTGTAAAATCATTCAAACATAAAAGTTTGTAAATAAATTTCAATTTATTAATATTGCTTTTAAAAATTGGTGTTAAAACTTGTCAATATGGTTTGTTTGATTTTTGTGTCGTTTTGGGTACAAGCCCTAAATTCTCGTAATCAATATCAAGTTGTTAAATTAAAATTTGTTATCTTGATGCTCAATATTCAATGTCGGCTTGTTTACATGGAAAACCCTCATAATGGATTGGTTCTTAGTACATTAATCGTCATCATCCCGGTCTTAATACCTATTCTAGTCAACTATTGAACTTTTCAAATGAAATGCTACTTTCAAAAATTAACAATATTTTCATTGTCATATAAAATACCATATAGACTCAAGTATTGTTATCCATCCCAGTCCTGGTAGTCTTTTCCATCAAAAGTTGAACTTTTTGATTGATTTGCCATAATCAGCAGTTAATGACATATTGTCCATCATATTGGATACATGAATACTCATGCAATATTATACATCCTTGTTACCTCTTTATGAAGTTCTTCCCATATGATACTAACTGCAAGAAGTCAAATAGAATTATATGTGGTGACATCGATATCCCAATATGCATCCTTGCCTTTGCCACGTTGGACTTTTGCTAACATGTCAGTGTGACACATGGTAAACCCAATATGATGACACGTGCCACTCATTTTTTGCCTTTTTGCACCCCACAAAGCGCTTTTCTACGTAGTATGTGCCATCTATGTGGAAGTGCCATGTCATCCCTTTTCCACGTCATACCAAATACCAACCATTTTATGAAACACCCTATCAAGGAAGCATTTGATACCCCATACCATGATGAGAGGGGGGTGAATCAGTAGTGTGCCCTATGTCAAACTTTTACCCTTTTTTCCTTTTCTTACAAATCCTTATTCATTCACTTGTTAAGTTAGTTAATCATAATTAGTGGATAGGATTAGCAACATAGTTTTTGCATAAAAGTCTTTTGATTCCAATTTTTTTCTCCTTTTATTTTTATAAATAAATGAGCATTGGTATTGCCCTCTCCTTTTCAACGCTTATAAAGTATAACGTCATGTATTCGGTACCCCGATATCATGATATCTGGTACCAGTATGCATTGGCACCTCTAAACCCATCAAGTACCTTATAATTAAGTTTTGATTAATCTAATCACGATTTAATGAAGGATTGGTGGTTAAACCCATGCATATAATTCATCAGGTTTTATGTGAAAATTATGTTATAACATAACTCACGTTAATTCATGAATTCAATGAGTATTCAATAAAATTGTCATTGATCTCTTTGTAGAAATTTCCATGAATTGCTTCAGGGCTTCTTAGGCAAAACGTGTACACTGTCATTTGGTGAAAGTTAACTTGTTTGAAAGCTCTCTATTGTCTAAGTAATTTCGAACATTTGATTCCAAATTTTTCTTGGTTAGGTCGTCACAAAGGTAACTTACATATACCATTATTTTAATTTGATTGTTTTTCATGCAAAATAGTATGCTTATAATTGTTTTATTCTCAACTACGGGATATCTAAACCATGGCTCCCAAAAAAACAAAGAAAATGAAATAGTAATTGCCAAAATAGGAGACTCAAGATTCAGAAGCCAAGAATCCCAATTTATAACTGTTTTCAGACATGATATTCAAGATTTCTCCTAACAGCAAAATGTGGACTTAAATCTATCAATATTTGGACTAAGCAATTTTTTTAGATGAAAACAATAATGATATATCCTCACTTGAAGATACTTGCAGCTCTAGCATGCACAAAGTAGCAACCATGCAATCCATGATTCCTTATGCATGTGACTCAATGGGAAATCAAACACATTGATTTTCCAACATATACGATCATTGACAATCAATGAAATGTGATCAACTCTTTTAAACCATATGAGATATAAGTAATGTATCAAGTGTTGACACCTAAAAAGAACTTTGATAATGAATACATTGAAAATTTGAGGTAAAAGGAGTGCACACCATATCAATTAGAGATGGGTACATTGATTAAAAACTAGTGGTAGCGTGACAATAAATTCCATTTCTAAAGTTCCCACTCATATTCCACTTCTTCCTGTAAACCCCCATTAATTATGGTAGCTGAAATATTGTGTAGGATTTTTGGAGAGAAGAATCCCTCTCACTTTAGAGAGGAATGTGTACCTATTATGCATAGAGTACTTGGGGGAGGTACTATTTCTAATTAGTCCACTATCTTATCTGCCAATCTCAAAAAACAAATTGAAATAATTGTTAAAATGGAACTAGGGGTTACCCCTAATTATATATGTCTTCCTATCTTATGGATGTCATTTGATTTCATACCCTTTTTCCCTTGATGGAATGGCAATGGACACCCAACACTAAGCTTATCCATATTTATCATTCAAAGCTATAAGTTGAAAATGATAAAGACCACTTCTATGCAATCTGTCACAATGTTATAATTCATTTACATGAGAAATTCTTTGGCCATCCACCTCCTAGGTTCACAGAAGAGGCAATGTAGTGAATTCACAAGATTGGAGACTAGTATGTTGATGAAACTTTACCTCATATCATAATTTATTGCTATCAAGCATCACCTCATGTCTTCCCAATATATGCACCTGATAGGCTAGTCCTTTGGGAGATGGCATATCAAACTAAAAATACAGGGATTACGAGATATTTACAAATAGGACCTAAGAGGATTTGGCCCATATTTCCTATTCACGTTGGGATTTATTCCTTGACAAATGTTGACCATGCTAGAGTGGAAATTGCATTGAAGGATATCAATTTATCATGTACTCTTTTGAAAAAAACATGATCCTTTGAATATTGTTGCAAACCATTGTGACTCTATAACAAGATTTAAGGAGTATACTAATGAAAATATTCCTTTTTATGATGTTTTCAAAAGAGCCAAATTATGTGAAGATGCCCTGATAAGAATTCAACAGGTCCCTAAAATTGGTTTGCATATTTTCAAGCTTTTCAAAGGAGAATAAAGATGTCCCTCAAACCATACTTCCACTTAGACAACGAGATACAAATTCAAAAAGAAACCAGTAATTCAACTTAGTTTCAATTTGTACATATGCAGGAAACTCCCAATAAAAAAAGCTTCAGTTAACACATACAAGGAAGAACAAGTAGAGAAAGTGTCAGTTCCTACTAAAACAACATATGTTCAAAAGTCTCAGGATATTGAAGAGTAGAGTCAGGATGTTAAAGCAAAGAAAGTCTGAAGAGATCAGCCTCTAATTGATCTAATATTAATGGAGGAAATTCTTACGGAAAGCTTTACAATGGAGAATACAACGCTTCAAGTTGAGAAGCTTATTGAAGATTAAAGGTTATAGGTTGAAGGGGCTTTATATGAAAAAACCCAATTGGAGAATGATTAGGTTGTTTAGGCCCAAATCAAGGCACACATTCCTATTATGACCATTCAACAAAATCATAGACACAAAAAATCCTTAAAAAAACCTAAAGAAAAAGATTCTCGGGTTGAGAAAATTTCATCAATTGAGTGAGGCCTTAGTCTATAACTTAACATTCCTTAAAAGGATGCTCAAATTGAAAAGCCTTGGGAACAAACAAGTATTGTAATCCTAGGAGTTATTTCAAAGACTCTTATTCCTTCCATTCTTATGGTTCCATCCCCAAATGTAATTCATGTTTATTATTTAACACATATAGAAGGAGAATGTATACCTTCGCATGACTACCTCTTCAGTAGTAAAAAGAGATCAATTGTTAAAGGTAGGCCTAAAATGAAGAAAAATGATCAAAGAGAAGAACCTCTCGTTCAAAAAATGATTATTTGGGATGCCTCGAAACATACTGATGAAGAATTTGCAGAAGAGGTCACTTACTCTATGGGTGCTTATGCTTCAATTAATATTTGATCTATTAATAATTTGAGTCAAACATTAAGACAAAAGGAAAAGAATATTGTTGAACTTGAAACTCTTTTAGGCCAAAAAAATCATAGTTTGAAAAACATTTACACAAAAGATTGTTGAATTCTGACATCAACATCAAAAACAAGTGGAAGATTTAGAGAGAATTAAAATATGAATTGGAGAAAATTCAATGGGTTTGCACTGATATCAATACAGGAAAAGGTGATCAGATTCAACAATTGCAGCTACAACTTAGAGAACTTCATACCGGTCATATTAATTTCAATATTTTTAAATAAGCATCCTTGAATGCTAATGAATAGCTTAAGTTAGCTCAAGAAGGTTTTTAACATAATTTCTAATTTAATTTAGGTTCAACGGAGTTTATTAAATATTTTTTCTCAATCCATCTTTGAGAAGTTAACCAAGCATACATAGGTGTTGAATAGCTTCAACATATTACTCTCATGGTAATCTAGGCATAAGTTAGCTCTAAGTTAACTTCTTAAGATCAAAGAGAGTGACTAGTTGAAAACTAAAATAGCCTTAGACAACCAGGAAAGGAATCTCAATTAGTTTCAGAATCTAGACAACGATGCTCAAAAGGATTTCCTTGTGATAATTGATGGGGCCATGGACTTGATGATTGATTTTGATATCCCTGACACTTAATTCGTGGGTGAATTAAATAAAGGAGATGCATGCATTAGAGACATACACAAGCAAAGAAATGTCACTGAAGATATGATCAACAAGTTGGATAAAGCCAATGTTGACTATGTCAATCAAGTGTTAGCACATCCAAAGAGCTACATAAAAATCCTAAATATTGCTTCTTTGAGGTTGCGGGTTGAATTCTCAAGCATTGAAGGAAAAGTCTATGACTGTGAATTAATGTGGAAACTAATCCTTCGTCGTTAATTATCAAAGTCATGAATATTCATGAACAATCGAAGGTTTACGTAGAAAATATTTAAGAATCAAATCTCCAGGATTTGAAAATATCCTACAAAATATTAAGAATTTCCATGATTAGATTTTGACTTTCTCCTTTAATTTGTTGCTTTTAGATTATTTTATAATTTGTCAAAGGATCTTAGCTCAAGTGGTTTGGTGAACATTTTGTTTCCCCATCTCTGTCAGTTAAAGTCTCTGAAGACATGTTGTATCTTACCTCTTAGTGGTATTTATGAAAATTTGTATGTAGTGTAAAACTGATCATCAATCTTTCGAAGTTACTAATTCTCCAACAACAAAAACATTAATGTTCAAAAAAATAGTTATTTTGTAATCTATTTAATGAAGATGAGTAGAAGGTAGAGGGGTTCTCATTTATTCGAAAAAGGTTTGCCACTACTGTTCAACCTACGTTTTTGAAGAATCAAAGAGCCACTTGTGATTTTGCTTTCCCATGTGTAGCATGTGTGGTACTATTATTCACATATGTTATTCATTGCAGTTGATTGAAATCACTTTTATTTGCTTTATCAAATTATCATTATTATTTATGAATAGGACTATTATTGCACTGTCATTAATCAATAACTCCATTTCATACTATTTTTCACAATTGATTCAATGAATAAATATTTTATGAATGTTGTGATTCACATCTCAATCATCTAACCTTTTATGTGCATGATATGTTATTTAAAATTGCTTTATTAAAAGTTGTCTAAATTGATGAACTACTTCTCTTTTTAAACAATTACCTTTAGAAGTTCACACACTTCCAAATTTACTCATGAGATAGATTTTTTTTCTTAGAGTTTCTCAATTAGTGTTCATTTATGCAATACAATAGTTTTAGTTTAGATATTAGGAGATTTCTTATAATTCTTCGATCAAGGAGAAGAACACCTTAGCGGTAACCGGGCCTTACAAGTCTTTGATCAAGGAGAAGAACAACTTAGCGTAACCAGGCCCTCATGATTCGGGACCTTGATCAAGCAATTTCTTTTATCATTGACTTGGACCACATCTATGCATGAACACTTTGAAATTTTCCTCTTGACTTGATAACTTGATGATTCACCGTTCCTTTTTAAGCATACCACTTTTTTTTGTCCAAATGTTCATTCGAGATTGATTTTAATTGTATGTTGAATTTTTTCATTTAAGAGGCAAAGTTGTCTTTTAGTCACATAGTGATCTAGTCTTTCTCCTTACCTCTTCATGTTGTGAGAGTTCCATCCCTAGCCCCTAAGCAATCTTCAAGGAAAAAAAATCATGCACTTATATAGTAGTAAAATAACAATGAGGATTAACAACAAATGTTTATCATCCCTACATGTGAATACCAAATATCAAAGGAACACAATCTATTTCATATTATTGAATAACTAATAACAAGGGGTTTATAATGCAAAGTGACAATATTGTGTTGGATAGCACCATTATAGTCTCATCAACCAATAATAGAGATCATTTCGGCCAAAGCAAAGGTGTTGCTACATGACTAACAACCCAATATATTCCCTTTATTACTTAGGCAAAGACAAGGTTGAATTGAAATGCAATGAAAATAACCCTCATTTCATAGGCAAGTGGATTTAAAAGGCTTTGAAAATCACATGAAATTCTACTTTGAGAATAGTTTGAAAGCCCCTATTGGTTATAAAGTTGTTCAAGAACATAATTTTCAAGTATTTTGAAGAGAATCTTGTTGAAAAGGGAGACCAATGGTAGATATTACCAAGGTGTATTTTCAATGGACAATTAGTAGTTGTAATATTGTTTTTGAACTCTCTACAAATAACTAAACAAGAATATTGTCATCTCTTAATTTCACAAAGTAGTTATCATATTTAGTTTGAATTATCAAAATTGAGAATAAGATGAATTTGTAACCGTTCAATAGATTGGAGTTAACAAATCATGAAGAAGTTAGAAGCTCACCCTTAGTAGATGAACAATTACAAAAGTTAGAAGGATGAGGCCACAATTAAACTTACAAATATAACCATTGCATTTAAGCAATGATTTCTCTTTTTGGCATTGCTAGTTGCCTTTCATATGTGAAAAAATATATTGTTGTTAGCTAGTATTCTTTATACTCTTGCGTATTTGTGTTTGGTGCTAAGGATTTCTCACCTTGCTCAATTCTCTTAGTGTCATGGATATGGCCATATGGGACTTTGCTTGTGTTATGGAGTTTATTCTCACTTATTTTATGCTTGTTGATGCCTGATATGAAACAAGGATCTTCTTTGTAACTAGAGATTATTCATTGCTTGCTTAGAGTTTTTTATTATGCATGTGATTTAGTTGGTTGTTTTTTCTCCTACCATCATATGTCTATTCACATTTCACTATAGGAGGGAGTTAGGAGGGTTTGGTATCGGTTAAGTTATGATGGTAGAAGATGTTATCCTTGAAAATATCAAATATACATAGATTATTGTTATTTTCTCCTTTTATTAGGATTTAGTTAGCTACATTTTGCATATTGTACTTGTCTACATTTCATTGCTCACATTCATCCCATCCTTGTCTATATCTTTGTAGTTACATCCATTTGTTTAGACTAGGAGCATTAAAATACCATCTTGCCCTACATATGATATTTAAGCCATAACTAGTGGTCTTACCACTAGGAAGAAAAAAGGTTTAATTGCTCCCTTTCATTGAGTAAGCTCACGTGATTGACAAGGGTCACTTGCCTACATCAATAAGGATTTTGTCCCAAGCATTTATCATGGCTTAATGACCCCTTCTTACGTTTAATAAATCTTCCACGCTTTTTTTTCAAACCAAAATTGGATAAATTTATGTTATAAAAGGTTGTAGCAAAGATGAACAACAATGAGCACATAGAGACAACTATCGCAATTTCTCTAGTAAACCAGGCAAAGAAAATATTCCAAAAACAAAGATTTACATATACATGCAATTATAACATTCCATGACTTATTGCAAATATAGATTCTTAAAAAGACACCTAAAATTCTTATCGATTTCCAATACATAAAGACCAATTAAAAACATGGCAATTGTTGGCTTCATCCCATCCCCTCTCATAGAGATGAGATTAAATGTTGCCCAAATCCATATCTTTCATCATTTGATGGAAAACATCTTCCTCCTTAATACCTTCTTGGATTGAATCCATTGAAATCCTATTGTTGGAGGTGGAAAAGTAGGATCCTTTACTGAGATCGCTACATATTTCTTAGCATGGAGAAATTAACCTCCAAATTTGTCTATGTTTGACATAATATCTCAAAAATTTATAAATGTGAAGTTGAGATAGAGTGAAAAAAATTGAGATCATTTGCATATATAAAGGTGTTGTTGTAGCTCATAAGATTAATTTGCAATAAAATATGTGTGCATGTATTCTTGTATCGTGCCATCTGCCTCTTCTAAAACCTTCTAGGAGGCCAAATGTTGTCTAGAGCCCTCCTTATACAGGACATATGCCTCAATATTCTACTCCCTATAAATGTGACAACAAGATACATTGTAAAAAAGTTGCTTAAGCTATAAAATCTCTCCAAGTATAGGAGTAAGTGTGTGGTTGTGGCAACATTGCGTAGAGTTGAATGAATGGAAGAGGTTTAGTGAATCCCCAAATATTTGAAGTGGCCGACATCCATGTTCTCTAGCCCAGCAGAGTAGTTTTAGAGATAATAATTTTTCATAGTTATTTGTGCCCTCGCCAACACCGATTTTAGATTTAAAAATGTGGTGTTAATTTAGATATAGAATCATCCCTCCACAACAAAATTGTTTCTTGTATTGAACCAGAGTATTCATGATCATTACATTTTGGGATGTACACTAATGCTCATTTTCAAGGACTTTAAGTGTTATTAAAAAAAAATCATTTTTGTTGCTTTGGGTGGATTCCTCGCGCTCTTTGAGTGCCTTGTGAAATTCTTAAGTTTCATAATAATCCATGGATGAAAGATAAAATCCACAAAATGAAAGACCATGCTACCAATCTCAATTAAAGGCCTCAGGTTTTCCAATGGACAAACATTGATGTAAAAAGAAAATTAGCCAGAACGTGGGTAAGAATCCAAACTTCCAAAGTGAAAAACATTAGTTTTTTTAGCTCAAATAGCTATTATAGTCTCAAATGGTGTCTATGAGGCTAGGAACATAGGTGGATTAATTATCTCAATGCCCAAAAAAAACTAAGTGAAGTTTCTTAATTAGATTCAATTAACCAGTTTGAATTATTTTCTTAAGTCTAACTTAAGGAAATGGGTTAATTAATGAGGATTAATTGAGACAAATCGATTTTGCTCTAGTGACTTCTAGAAAAGTGATTTGAAGAAGTAAATTTGATCTTAGTCATCAACTGGAGTTAGATCATGATTGTTGATTCAACAACAAGATATTATAAGAGGAGATTGATGGGGCCTTTGGAGATCATTTGAACAACAAATTTGCAGTGATATCAAGGGTGTAGTGATATTGTAGGAGACACTAACAACAAAGTTTTCAACAAGAGAAATTGAGGAAAGAATTTTCGGAGAAATTTTTCACAGTGATTCTAGTTTTCTGACAGCAAGGATGAGGCAGGAAGGTCGAATTAGGCAATGTGAGTGGCCAGTTTAGCCAGTGCGAGTTGTGAGATGCTCATCTTTGTTACTAGTTGCTAGAACGATTTCTCGAATACAGTGCAAGTTGGTTAATCTAGTTACTAGAGGCAATATTACTCACGAGATTGATTTCCCAAAGGCAGTGCGAGTTTTTGGGAGGTTGGTTCATATTTTCCAGTTTTCCAATGTGAGTTGTTAAAGGAGGTGTGAATAGTCTAGGAGAAACCAAGTTGATTTGTAGAGGGAGATTCCTGATTTCCCAATTCGATTTGGTCAGCTATAGTGAAGAGAAAATTGTCGAAGCTTTATCGGTGAGGGAAGAAATTTATGTAATCCTTGATTTGTTGAACAAATAATATAAATCCTCATTTGCAAAACTAGTGTTCACCACACAGGGGGTTTTCCAGGGACTATTTTGTCGAAAAATATCGGTGTCCAATTTTTATGTGTGAATTATTTTCTCAGTTCCTGTGATTATTTTTTTGGTGAAATTGCAGATGTTCTTTTTTTACTTCAATATTTCCCATGAATTAATTCCAGAAGACAAATAATTTACAAAGCTAGATGAATAATAACCAGCAATTTCAATAGAATTTTCACACGATATTAAAGCAACTAAGTGAAGCATAGATCTAAGGGAAGAAATGGCTCAATGTGGGGCACATGAAGATAAATCAAGGGTTTATAAAACCCAGTTCGAACTTCTTCATATTTATTTGGGATTTGTCTATTTTCTCACGGTTTTCAAAAATGGTTTTAGATGGATTGAGAGATCTGGACAGATTGGATGGAGCTCTAACTTTGATGTCTGGAAATAAAGAATTTCATTGTTGCTGGAAGACAATGTGTCAAAGAATATTTGACCAATGGTATATCTATACCAACATATCCAACACAACTCATAGCATATAAAAAGAAAGATGCCAAGGAGATGAGAATAATCCTTAACGGGGTTAAGGATCACATTGTTCCACATGTCACATATTTGGATATAGTGAAGAAATGTAAGATGTCATTCTAAAATTGTTCTAAGATGATACCATCAATAGGAAGTTGATTTTCAGGGAGAAGCTTAGAAATACCCAGATGAATTAGGGCAAAAATGTTGTTAGTTACCTCACCATAGTTTGATTTGTTAAGAACAAGTTGATAACTGTTGGGAATTAATTAACTGACGATGAGCTCACATGAATGGCCTTGAATGGGTTCTCAAATCAGTGGAATGTATTCATTTAGGTGATCAATCGATGAGATACACCAATGAGTTGTGATCGTTTCTGGAGCAATTTCACTCAAGAGTAGCTTAGACTGAGTCTTGTCAGTGGTGGTAGTAGTAGCAAGATCCATAAACATGAGGATGACGAGAACATGGCTCTAGAAAGAAAGGATAAAGCCAAGAAAGGCTCTATTAAAGGGTTCAAGGGAGAGAAGAAGAAAAAGGACTTAAGTAAAATCAAGTGTTTCAAATGCGATCAACAACGAAACTATGTCAATTAATGTTTGAATAGGAAGAAGGGTGATAAGAATAAAGGGAAGCAACATATAGTAGTTTAAGCAGATATTAACGAACTATCTTCGATATTATAAGATGAGTTCACTCTCATAGATTTCCTCTCCAACTCTATCTTTGTAACACTCCACCCCACATTTACCTGCTTTTATAAGCTCACCAGGGTAAACATGAACCGAGAGTTGCTATGATATGACCCAACATCTAAGTTCCAGTTATGGAAGTGGGGTCTACTAACTAGAAAATGTACTAAAACCTCTTAGGGACAGTAGACCACCCAGATGTCAGATAACATATGTTGATGATATTACACTGAGATGGAACTATCTTTTCACCTGACCTCACAGCCTAGCTGCTTGCATGCCAAGTCTTCCATGCGGCCATAAGGCTCTAGTTTCACACACAGGCCTTCCTTAATCCAGCTCTAGCTGATATTTCTCAGTTAAAAGATTGCGGTTGTGAAATCAGTGCCACATTTTGAAGGCTAGCCTACATGCCACTACCCAAAACTCTCTAGAATCAAGTCTAAGATAATCACAAGTATGCATAACCTATACTTAGGCTCGGATCTTGCCCAAACATGACATTCAGATGATAAACATTCAGATAAACATATGGTAAACATAGTAGCAACAAGTCATGAATGCATATATGGTCACTATCTCATTCATTTAACAAGAGAATCATCAAGAAGGCCCACTGCCCTCTCAAGCTAGTTGCAACAACACCTGTTAGCTCATACATTCATATAACCTTCAATGACTTATCAAATCATGAAAAATATCCATAACAAGAGCACATCATTTAACCATGCCTATAACCAACATTTAACCAAAATGAATCCATGATAAACCAATCATAGAATCAACATAATACCCAATACATGTGCTTATTGATCTCAATAAAAAATAACACTTAATAACATATACATAAAGCCAACTAAGTCAAGGACTTCCACGTACCACCTAACCATATATTAGGTTGAACCAAATATCTCTTTCAACCAATCACCCTTGTGCCATATTTAAAGCATGAATGTAGAATCTCATGTGATAAACCAAAACAAAACCAACCAGGGAATCCATAGGCTAAACCACCTCAACCCTATACCACAGTGATTTCACCCAAACAAATCTAGAAATCACTAAACCAACACAATATTGAATGCCTCATAATTTCTTCACCATAACCATACGAATTTTCTCGTCTCCACCCACCTGTCAAGGGCTTCCCAGAGAAAACCATATCCATCCCAAACCCTTGGGACTTTCCTGAGACCACCTCACCCTGGTCCAAAACCTTTCAGAAATCTAAAGCTTAACCAAGAATGAATCCCATCACACCATGGTTACCCGAGAAATGGGCAAATTTGTAACCATTGTCAATTCAGGCAGATCTCATGCCAATGATAGCAAAGTAACCAAACAACCAAATCCATGTATCGTACATTCAAATCTCAGTAAGGAAATCACACATGTAACCTATTATCTGCAAAATATTCCTGTTGTAGTTGCTCTTCCAATATTCTCCTTGCACTTCCTTGCGCTCCCTTGGTTTCCTTTGCTTGTCCTATGCTTGCTTGCTTGTGTCCAAGTGCTCTTCCTCCCTTTCTCTTTCTTGGAGTATGATTTCTGAAATTGGTCAAAAGTTTAGCCAAAAGTTTTCAATTGTTTCTCAGATGCCTTTTTATCATTGATGTTTAGTATATCTTCCTTTCATTTTCCTTTTTCTTTCATTTTCCTTTATTTTCTCTCCAATTTCCCTTGCATGCATATTATTGTCCCTTTGTCTTCTTTTTCTCTTATTTTCCTTTATTTATTTTAATAAATTTCCATTTATTGCCTTTCTCCTTTGCTAATGTCAATGCCAATTTCCATAGCCATTAATTAACCATAAGTAATACCCACGTTATGTTTTTCCCTTCATTCAGCTTGGAATACATGTCCCATGACCTTGGTCTTATTTTTGCCTTTATAATATCTTTCCATTTATATGGAAAATCAACCTGGGGTTGTTACAAACCCCTCCCCCTTGGGGGGACACCATCCTTGATGTTATATGACACTTATGACAAACAAACCGTTGAAAAAAAAACACATTGCCTATTGGAGCTTTATAACACAACTCATTGTAGTATTTAAAATGGAAAACTGCTAAAAACATGAAAAACATATTACTTATTAGAGCTCTATAACACAACTTGATGAAGTATTTACAATGATAAACATATGTGTGTTTGTGTGTGTGTGCACCAAAAACTCATTTGCTTCAAGCAGCAAATAAAGAAGTATATAATGCATGAATTTGATCAATCATCTCCCATGTAGCTTCATTGGGCCCAAAGTGCTTCCACTGGACTTTAACTTACTCTATTATTCGGTTCTGGAGCATGAGTTGTTTCCACTGCAATATGCAATGTGGAATGTGTGTGTGTGTGCACCAAAAACTCATTTGCTTCAACCAACAAATAAAGAAGAATATAATGCCCGAATTTGATCAATCATCTCCCATGTAGCTTCATTGGGCCCAAAGTGCTTCCACTGCACTTTAACTTACTCTATTACTTTGTTCCGAAGCATGAGGTGTTTCCACTGCAATATGCAATGTGGCTATGGTTGAAACTCTCACTTTGGTTCCACCTGCAATACAAGTCAATCAATCACATGATCAACATCCTGCATATATCTCTTAAGCAATGAAACATGGAAAACATCATGGACTTTGACCAATGGTGGAAAAGAAAGTTTATAGGCCACTGGTCCAATCTTCTCGGGGATCTCAAAAGGCCCACAATATCGAGGTACCAACTTGGCACATGACCCAGTCCTTAAGGAGTTCCTCTTGGGCTTGATGCACAAGTACACATGCTCCCCAACTTGAAATTCCCGAAATGCTCTATGTTGATCTGCATAACTCTTCTACATGTCATGTGTTGCCTTTAAATTCATTTTAATAACCTGCATCTCCTGCTCCACCTTTGCCGACATATTTGGTCCAGAGTCATCACATTTATCTTTTATTGTATCGACGTTTCGAACCAACCTGTGTGGTTCATCATGAGGATCACATGTGTGAAGAAGTCAGGTAATGTTGGGGCAATAAATATAGGAAAAAATGGGTTGGTAATGTAAGTAGCCGACAGTTTTGATGTTGTTAAGAAATGAATTTAGTTTAATTAATAATTAATAATTTTTTAATTTTTTTTTCAAATACCATGTAATATTATAATATTAATATGTTATTAGTTAAAAGTTTTAGTATTAGTTATTTTTAATCACATTAATTAATACCTAGTGTTATTATTCTAATATGATTTTATGTGACATTATAGTATTATAATGTTTTAAATATATAATGTTACTTGTTCATTAGTAAAAAGTTTGTGTATTAATTAATTTTGCTAACATTAAGATTAATAATGTTAAATATATTATGTACTAACATTAATGTTATAAATAATGCAAAATAATTAAAACATGTAATATAATAATAAAACTAAATGAGTCTTCTAAATATTACTAATTGAATTTTTATTAATCAATAATTTTTAAGATAAATTGTTGAGGATTTTCCTAAATTTAATGTTAAGTGAGGAATAAAATTATTGTTAAAAGATCCCATTGATCCTAAACACCACAAAGGGGTTTATTCAGTTCCGTGTTCGTGTGGTAAATCCTACATTGGTGAAACAAGTCGTTCTATATTGACTAGGATTCAAGAACATGCTGCTCACATTAGACATAACCATTCCAAAACCTCAGCTTTTGTCGAACACTCTAGTAAAACTAATCATCACATTTGCATAGAAAACTCCTGTGTTGTGGCCAAAATCGACCATTATCACCATAGAAAAATTAGAGAAGCTATTGAAATAGGAAAACACCCCAATAACCTCAACTGCGATGACGGTTGGAAAATAAGTGATAATTGGATTCCTACACTAACTAGGGTCTATACTGTCTCCTAGGTCTCCTGACCCCACTATCCCGTGACCTCCTCATGGTTCAACCTATCCCTAATATTATTTTATTAACATTTGAATAAATAACATTAATCAAGAACCCCAACTTACCTTCAATCCCTAAAAGAAATTTTAGTAAGGTTAAATTCCAATAATTTATTCCTCGATTAACATTAAATTTAGGAAAATCCTCAACAATTTATCTTAAAAATTATCGATTAACAAAAATTCAATTAGCAATATTTAGAAGACCCATTTAGTTTTATTATTATATTACATGTTTTAATTATTTTGCATTATTTAGAACATTAATGTTAATACATAATATATTTAACATTATTAATCTTAATGCTAGCAAAATTAATTAATACAAAACTTTTACTAATGAACAAATAACATTATATCATTTAAAACATTATAATATTATAATGTCACATAAAATCATATTAGAATAATAACATTAGGTATTAATTAATGTTATTCAAAATAACTAATACTAAAACTTTTAATTAATAACATATTAATATTATATATTACATGGTATTTAATAATAATAATAATTAATTAAACTAAATTCATTCTTAACAACATCAAAACTGTCAGCTACTTACATTATCAACCCATTTTTTCCTATATTTATTGCCACAACATTACCTAACTTCTTCACACATCTGATCTTGATGATGAACCACAAAGGTTGGTTCGAAACGTCGATACAATAAAGCATGAATGTGATGACTCCTGAAGACATCAATACTCAAAATGCCGATCGCAGAAGCCTAAAATCTATAATATTTAGTCTAATCCACACCCTATTCAGTGGATCACTCTAGTTGATAAGAGTATTACAACTCCACCCTTAGAGAGCCTCAAACAGACTCATATTCAAGGATTCCTGATACCCATTATTATAAGCAAACTCCAAGAATGGAATATACTCCTCCCACTTCCGCTATTGATGCATCACATACATCCTCAGCATATCCTCAAAGATCCTATTAACCCTCTTTGTCTGTCCATCTATCTACGGATGATAAGTTGTACTAAAGACAAACTTTATCCCCAAACTTGCAAATAATTCCTTCCAAAACTTGGAAATGAACTTGGCATCTCTATTTGATATAATCTTCTTAGGAACTCCATGCAACCTAACTATCTCCTTGATGAAGACTTCATCCACTTCACTAGCTAAATTAGTAGACTTCACAGCAAGGAAGTGAGATACCTTACTCAACCTGTCAACCACAACCATGATGGAGTCATGCCGCCTAGACGTCCCAGGAAACCCTGTAATGAAGTCCATGGAAATGACCTCCCATTTCCATTCTAGAATTGGAATAGGCTACAAAAAAATAACATGATGCTTACATTCAATTTTCACCTATTGACAGTCGAAACACTTTACAACAAACTCAACCACCTCTTTCTTCAAATTCAACCAATAGTAGAACTTCTTAACAACTGTCAAAGTCTTATGATATCCTGGGTGACCTGAATATGACTTGAGATGAAACTCTCTCAAAATAAGCTTCTTCAACTCACTGTTATCTGGCACATAGATCCTACTCCTGAATCTGACCAAGCCATCTACTGTAAGGTGATACTACTCATCTTGATCACCCTCACCCTACTGCTACAATCTATAACTTAGTTGTTGATACCCCTCATTATGTTTCCCTGCATGTAAGAATTTCTCTTGTAAATTTGTCCCATAGCTCACAGCTGAAATGTGATTCCTTGACACTCTCCTACTGAGAACATACACAATTGTAGAATTGAGGCTTCTGTGATCCATCATATTTATAAGAAGATTTCGACGTAAATCACATAAGGTAAGACATTTGCCGACGCGTTTCGAACCAACAAGTGTGGTTCATCGTCAGGACAAGTTGAAGAAACAGATCCAGCTCAACATGTTAAATAGTCAGATCAGAGATTCCAACGGCTCATTTTGACTAAATGACCCAGGTCAAAATTAATTAAATATAATTAATAT
>APFE030718211.1:25066-41292 GCA_000404065.3 Pinus taeda | reverse complement strand
TAGAACTCATCCTTAATTCCTCAATCAGTGGAGCAAATCAAGGACACATTCCCCAATCAGTGGAGAAATTATTGCATGTTCTCACAAAGATTTCAAGTTTGATTTTCCTTAACTAATTAACTCAAACTGAATTAATTAATTAATTAATACTCAAACTACTGGTAAGACCAAATTTGAATTTTACTACCTATTTCTAGTCCAGGGACTGACTAAACATAGGAATCCACACAACACTGCTAAAAATAGAACTTCTATTTTTAGCACTTCCATTTTTCATTCCTTGTTGCCCAATCCAGCACTGATGCTCAAACTGCTATTTTTAGTAGTGTTATTTTTAGCACTTCTATTCTTAGCAATTTCTTGTTGCCAATTTTCAACAAATAAAGGAAAAATAAGACCAAGGTCATGGGACATGTATTCCAAGTTGAATCTTGGGCAAAACATCCTAGTGTGGGTGTTCATTCGGTTTATTATGGCTAAGGGAAACTGGCAAAGACTTTGGAAAGGAAAAGATGCATTAATTGGCATTTTATTTATGAAAATAATAGAAATTAGGAGAAAAGGAAGGTGAAATGTCACGGGTTGCATGTGAGGAGGAAAATGAAGGGAAAATGATGGAAAATGAAGAAAATAGAGGCCTCGCCAACAAAAAGGATTATGAGGATCAGTTCACAACCTTTTGTCAATTTAGTTTTGGAGCTCTCTCTTTATTCGCTCTACTCTCTCATACTCTCACACACTTAGAGTATTCCTGGAGCACTTTAGCATTGGACAAAGGAAAGAAAAGGAAGGACAAGAAAGAAAACGGAAGCAAAGATAAAGCAAGGAACAACGGGATCAAGCGACTACAACAGGATTACATGCATGTTTCGAGTTGCATGTATGATTTCCTTTCTAGCGTTGGCATGCATGGTACATGTGTAATATTCCTAACCCAGAATATTCCTCAAACCCCAGCAAAAACTCCAACCAAATATGTGCAAATGATATAATAACCCATAAGTGATAAAATAACAGTGGAACAACATATAATAATGTAAACCGGAAATATAAGCAGATACACAATAAATGCAGCGAGAAATGCTAAGCCATTTTATTATACTGAGCAATAAATGAGTATAAGAGGTGATTAGATAGATGGCACCTCGACTTGCACAAGGCAAGTGAAGAAATACTCTCAGAATGACAAGAATGGCCTCTCTGCGTGGATGTTGTTGTTGTGTTGTTGCTACTAGAAGACAAATGATGATTTGGGGTTGCTCCTCTCCTCAGAAAAGGCTGAAACTCTGGATTCGGGTTCTACTCAAGAAACCCAGAAAAACCCAAAAAGCTTTCCTGGAATGGCCTCACACTGATCTACGTCCCAACTGCTGGGAAACTGCCCTGCTATTGTTGCTACTAGAAATCGAACGAGGATTTGGGGCTACTCCCCTCCTCAAAAAAGGCTGAAACTCTAGAATCAGTCTCCACTCAAAAAACCCAGAAAAACCCAGAAAGCTTTTCTAAAATGGCCGACCCCCGAAAATCACCCCCTTGGGGTTCTGCGTAGTTCCTCAAAGACGCTGACGAAAATGATGCTGAAATGCTGATGAAACTGCTGCTGAAATGCTGATGAATCTACTGCTAGAATGCCAATGGAAATACCTTGCCCGAGCAGGCACTCGAAGTCCCCCGGGGCTAAGGGTGAGATCTCCAAACGGAGACACTCAATGCACTAAACAATGTTGTAGACTAGCTAAACAGCCAGCGTTCTCTAAGTCGAAATGACTATCACAAATGCTCATAACCAGAATGATCCCAAATGAGGGGGTTCCTCTCTATTTTATAGCCTCTGCCTCTCACAATCCCTAGGCTCACTTTCTCCTGTGTGATCCCCTTCTTGCCATGTGTTCCTTCCCTCCTACGTAGTCCCTCCATGTGTCTGCGTGGGCCCTATTTCTGTGTCCCCCTTTGGCCCCCTTGGTTCCCCCTTAAGTCACAACGTTTTGCTACCTAGGAAGTGACTTTTTATTCTAAAGTGAGTTATGTTCCCCCTTCCTCACTTTTTATTTACAAATAACTATAGAAGGCAAAAATCGAACAAAATCGAATATTCCAATTAGCCATAGCTAATTAGGAATATTACAGTCTCCCCCGGCAAAATGTTGCTTGCCCTCAAGCAACTGAAATGATGGATGTTGTAAGATCTCCTCACTATCCCAAGTGGCATCCTCATCCGGCAAATTCTTCCACCTCACCAAGAATTCCCGGACCGTCCTGCTCCATAACCGTATCTCCCTAGAGTCAATGATAGCCTCTGGTTGCAATACCAAATGCCCCTCATCATCCATGGGTGGTAGCTCATCTATCACGGTCACCTCCTGCCCCAATGCCTCCTTCAGGCATGATAAATGAAAAATGTTATGAATCTTGCTGTCTTGGGGCAGCTCCAACTCATATGCAACCTGTCCAATCCTGCGTATCACCCTATATGGTACATAAAAGCGGGGCTTGAGCTTCTCAGCCCCCTTCTGCTTCAGTGATGATTGTCGATATGGTTGTAATCGTAGGTAGACCATGTCCCCTACCTCAAACTGCCTCTCCACCCAACCGCTGTCAGCATACAGCTTCTGCTGGTTTTGCGTTGTAGCCATGTTATCCTTGAGAGCTCGGAGGATATCCTGACTCTCTTAGATCCAAATCTTAGCTCTAGGAGCCCTGCTATCACCAAACATCACATCGACAAAAGATAAAGGATGATACCCATAAAAGCATAGAACGGTGACATACCAATGGACATTTGATGCGAAGTATTGTAGCAGTACTCCTCTAGATGCAGCCACTCCAGCCATGCTCGCTGCTGCCTACTGACATAGTTATGCAAGTAGCCCTCCAGCCACTTGTGAACTATCTCCGTCTGTCCGTCCATCTGTGGGTGATAGCTAGTACTTGGTGTCAACTCCATCCCCACCAATTGGAAAAGCTCCTGTCAAAACCCGCCCATGAAACGGCTGTCCCTGTCACTGACGATGGTCTTAGGAAGACCATGTAGCCTGAAGATCTCCCTGAAGAACAGCTCAGCCACCTGTGCTGCTATATAGTGTGCGGATATGGAAAACAAATGTACGTACTTCGTCAGTCGATCAACGACGACAAAGATACAATCCTTGCCCTGTACCATGGCCAACCCTGTGATGAAATCCATCAAAATACTCTCCCATTTCCCCTCCGGAATGGGAAGAGGCTGCAATAATCCTGCGGGATGGCTCATCTCTCCCTTGTCCCTCTAGCAAACATCGCACTCCCGGATGTGTTGGAGTACGTCCTCCCTGAGGCCCTTCCATGAGAACCTCTCCCTAATGGCCCTGTAGGTTTTGGTAAAACCCTGATGTCCTGCCAATGGGGAATCATGTGATGCCTGGAGTATCTTCTTCTTGAGCTGAGACCCCTCAATCAAGAAGATCCAGTCCCTGTAGTAGATGATCTCATCGACCACCCTTTACATGTCATCTGCCACCTGCCCATCCAGAACCTCACATGCAAATCTGTCCTTGGAGTACTCTACTAAGAGTCAAGCCCTCCAATCTGTATCCAAGCTCATAAGAGACAACGTGGCTGGTCTACGTGAAAGGGAATTTGCTACCACGTTGTTCTTACCTTTGACATACTCAATGTCAAAGTCATATGCTTGGATCTTACTGATCCACTTCTCCTGCCTCTCCTGTAGCTGCTTCTGCTCCCAAAAGAACTTGAGGCTATTGTGATCATTCCTCACCCTGAACCTGTTGCCTACCAAATATTGCCGGTACTTAGCCAATGCATGCATGATGGTCAGCATCTCCTTGTCGTATATGGAATACAACCTCTCGTGTGGAAGGAGCTTACGGCTCTCAAATGCTATAGGGTGACCTCCCTGCATCAATACTGCACCAATCCCCTCTCCCGATGCATCACACTCCAAAACAAATGGCTGCGTGAAATCTGGCAATGCAAGCAACTCCTGGATAGCCCGCTCTATGTCTCCCTTTCGGAAGACTGCCTCCATCCGATGAGCCGAGACAATTTGAGGTAGATATGTGTGTTGTCCCCGTATCTTCTCATGCCTCCCTGTCTTCTCATCATCCCACTCCATCTCAAGGGTCTTCCAATCTGTCGTGGCCTTCCCTAGAGTGATAAGCCACTAAACACCCAGTATCATGTTGGTGTCCGGAATATCGACCATGAAAAAGTGGTCAGTCAATGTGTAGGTGCCCATCGTCACTGAAAGCTCTGGAACATAATGAGCACACATCATGGTCTGATCTCCTGGGACCAAGACTGGAAACCTATCGAATCTCTCTGTCTGTATACCTCTCCGCTCAACCATCTGGGCATCGATGAAGTTGTGGGTTGCCCCACTGTCAACCAAAACTGATACACGTTGACCACGTACTGTCCCTCGTACGCATAACGTCAAATACTTGGGAACTCCCCGCAACACTGCAAGGGCCCCTCCGGTGGGTGCAAAAGATGCACCACCTGCTGCTGGTGGTGGAGGTGGAAAAGGTCCCTGTATGGTATGGCTATCTCCTGCCTCCACATCCTCCTCGTCATCCTCTTCTCCACTGCTCTCGGAGAAGACCTCAATAAAATGTGCTTTACCAGCGGCACATCTATGTCCTGGTGCCCATGGCTCCTGACAAGTGAAGCACAACCGCTTCTTCTTCAGCTCCCTCCTGGCATCATTGTCAAGTTGTACTCGTCCTGGATTCCCCTTTAGAGGTGGAATCCTCACATCCTTCCCCTTAGACTAGAAATTATGTCTTTAGGGTTAAGGTGTCCGGGTCCTGGGTAAGACATCCTGTAAGACCCGGGTCCTGCTGATAGCATCCTGGAGTGTGGCTGGTCTAGTGGATCGGACTAAACCCCGAAGTGGCTCCGTTAACCCCTCAACATACATTTAGACCCTCCGTGCCGTGGATAGGTCTGGCACCATCACAGAGACCCTCAAGAAATCTGCAATGTAGGTCTTTGGGCTCCCTATCTGTTTGAGCCTTGTCAGCTCAACAAAATGGTGCTCTGGATCCCTCTGATCAAATCGCTCCATCAGTCTCCTGGTAAACTCGACATATGTCGTCACTGTGGAGTGCCCTAGTGTAACCATCCCATGAAACCACCAATCCTGGGCCTCACCATCCAAATGCAATGTTGCCACCTTGATGGCCTCTGTCTCCGACATCTGGTTAAGCTGGAAATAAATGTCCAGCTTCTCCACCCAAGACTTTGCCGAACTATTTGATGAGCCATCAAACGTAGGCAAGTGAAATTTGCTTGCTGCACGGTGGGTGTCGCCATCATGGTAATGCATGTACCCTTTGTGATGATCGCGGGGTTTGTTATCCCGTTAGAGCTGAACAAAATCTCTAAATGAGAGGGCTTCCCTGAACTCCTACCCATAGGCCTGGTACTCTGCAAAATAATCACCCATATGCCCGGGCTCTGCCTCCTGCTGGGTTGCGGCCCCCGTGTCTGCTCCTGAGAAGGTGGGCATGGTAGAGCGTGTAGGGGCATGTGAGACCCCCTGTTGCGCAGTATCACGCTGCTCTGGCAAGTGATGGGATGCACCTGATCCCTCACCGATTTGAAAAACTCGTGGGCTCTCTCGTTGTCTGGCCTCTATTACCGTGAATCTCTGCCCCATCACCTCAATCTGCCTCGACAGATCCTGCACTGATTTGAGGAGCATATCTGCAAATCTCTTCCTGTCCTCGTCTTCCATCTGCTCTGCGTCCACTACTGGCTCTCTTTGTTCTGCGTCTACCACAGGTTCCTCTTGTTTTGCGTCGGCCCCAGGAACACATTCTCCCTCTCCGTAGGTATTCTACACCCAGTGTCTCTGTATCTCTGACCTCTGTAACAGATATAGGGTTTTTCCCCCGGTATCATAGATTGCTAGCTCCACAGGATGAGCCAGATCTATGCTCTGATACCACTGTAATATTCCTAACCCAGAATATTCCCCAAACCCCAGCAAAAACTCCAACCAAATATGTGCAAATGATATAATAACCCAGAAGTGATAAAATAACAGTGGAACAACATATAATAATGTAAACCGGAAATATAAGCAGATACACAGGAAATGCAGCAAGAAATGCTAATCCATTTTATTATACTGAGCAATAAATGAGTACAAAAGGTGATTAGACAGATGGCACCTCGACTTGCACAAGGCAAGTGAAGAAATACTCTCAGAATGACAAGAATGGCCTCTCTGTGTGGATGTTGTTGTTGTGCTGTTGTTGCTGCTAGAAAACAAATGATGATTTGGGGCTGCTCCCCTCCTCAGAAAAGGCTGAAAACTCCAGATTCGGACTCTACTCAAGAAACCCAAAAAAACCCATAAAGCTTTCCTGGAATGGCCTCACACTGATCTGCGTCCCGCTACTGGGAAACTGCCCTGTTGTTACTGCTACTGGAAATCGAATGAGGATTTGGGGCTGCTCCCCTCCTCAAAAAAGCTAAAACTCTGGAATCAGACTCTACTCAGAAAACCCAGAAAAACCCAGAAATCTTTTATGAAATTGCCAACCCCCAAAAATCACCCCCTTGGGGTTCTGCGCAGTTCCTCAAAGACACTGATGAAACTGATGCTAAAATGTTGATGAAACTGCTGCTGAAATGCTGATGAATCTACTGGAAATACCTTGCCTGAGTAGGCACTTGGAGTCCCCTAGGGCTAAGGGTGAGATCTCTGAACGGAGACACTCAATGCACTAAACAGTGCTACAGACTAGCTAAACAGCCAGCATGCTCTAAGTCGAAATTACTATCACAAATGCTCATAACCAGAATGATCCCAAATGAGGGGGTTCCTCTCTATTTTATAGCCTCTGCCTCTCACAATCCCCAGGCTCACTTTCTCTTGTGTGATCCCCTTCTTGCCATGTGTTCCTTCCCTCCTACGCAGTCCCTCCATGTGTTTGCGTGGGCCCCATTTCTGTGTCCCCCTTTGGCCCCCTTGGTTCCCCCTTAAGTCACAACGTTGTGCTACCTAGGAAGTGAATTTTTGTTCTAAAGTGAGTTATGTTCCCCCTTCCTCACATTTTATTTACAAATAACTATAGAAGGCAAAAATCGAACAAAATTGAATATTCCAATTAGCCATAGCTAATTAGGAATATTACAACATGCATGTGTGTATTTGGTTCTCTCGTTGTCATTAGCATGAGCGTTTCCAGGTGTGATAGTGGTTTTCAGCCTTGCCTTTCCATTTTCGGATAGCCATGGTGTAAAAGGGTTCTTTTACTTGGTTGAGTTGGATTGTCGGATGGTTTTGAAATTGAGTGGGGAAGTTTCAGGAAAAATCACAGGGCCTAGGAATCCTTTGATTGGTAATGACAAGATACACAGTAAAGCTTGGTTATGAATACCCGCGTTAGGCCTAAGAATCCCTTGTCCGGTAATGGTGGGATACACAGTAAATCCTAGAGGGTAGAGATAGACAAATTCCTCACGGTTTAGGTGGAGAGATCTGGAGGCATCCATGCTTGTTTAGGGCTTAGTGATCCCTTTACCCATATATGGCAGGATTGCAGTAAATCCTGTAGTGTATATTTATTATTTGGGCCTAGGAATCGCTTGGATAGATTTACTGTAAAGCCTAAGGAAGCCTTGATTGGTTCTATTATGAGTCCCACATTCATGCTTGGAATATGGCATAGGGGTGATTGGTTGAAAGAAAGATTTGGTTCAGCCCAATCTATGGTAGGGTGGTACATGGAAATCCCTAATTTGGTTGGGTTTTGCATGTGTTAATAATATCTCTTTTCATGTTGTGTTCCATGTGTAAATATACTTGGTAATATGTGGCTTCTATCATTTTTATTCTCTTAGTTATATGTTGGTTATAAGCATGGTTTATGACAAACTTTGGTTATGGTTCTCATCATGTTTTGATTAGTAAATAAACTATTAATGAATGTATGATCTAATAGACGATAATGCAACTATTGTGAGAGGACATCAGACCTTCTTCATGAATCTCATATAAGTATGAGGTCATTATGTTCAAATGTGTTTATATGACTTGTACATTACATGTTTATGATATGTTTGACGGAATGTATGTCACGGCTGGTAGAGTTCAGGTCAAGTACTTGTTCAAGTGTTTGCATTAGTATCCTTATTTAATTGTTATTTATCATATATGAAAGTTTCATGATGTTTTGGGTAGAGGCCTAAGTCCTAGCTCTGGAAAAGTGGCTCTTAATTTGGGGTCGTTGGCACAAAACTGCCTGAAAAAGGTCACAGTCGCATGGATGCCTTGTTGTGGGAGTGACTGGAGGGTCCCAGTGGCAAGGAAGGCTTCTCGTGGGAGCGATTGGGGGTCTAGTTCAGTAAAACATCAAAGTTGGCTCATGGGTTGGACACTTGGAGGGGTTGGTTGGGCACTGAAGGTTCTAAAGATCCTGAGGAAGGTCAAATTAGTCTTGCCTTGTCGGTTCCACTTCCTTAACTGTACATAGGGAGTTGAATCATATCATAGTAACTCTTTGTCACATGTTTACCTCGATAGATTGGTTAACTTGGGTAAATGTGGGAGGAGAGTATTATAGAGTGGTATCAAAGCATGGTTCACCCCCTGGACTGGATGGGTAGAATGTGTTCGTCATGCATACATGTCGGCTACATATTTGTTCTTTATTATTGTGGTCTATGTGCTTATTGTGTATGCATGGTGGTGGCCACTGTTGTAGTTGTGTCACCATGTGGAATTTGATGGTGTTGTTGTTGGATGTGGTTGTCATGAGTCCATGTCAGTTATGCATTTGTTATTCATGTCAGTGTCTATATGTCGTTATGCATCCATTGTCATGGTTATGGTATAGTCATGCATGGTAATTGGATAATGGTTGAAATGATGTCTATATACTGATATGACTATGATTATACATGTATTGTGCTTCTGGTTGATCTTGCAGCTGAGATATCATCCCCTGAGATATATTGAGGTATGTTGATTTTGTTTATATTTTGGTTTAGCTGACATGGTATACTTGCAAGAATAAGATCAAAGATGACTAGCAAGATGGTAGAATAAAGTTCATGAGACTCTCCCTATACATTAGATTAGCAGCATGGCGATAGGAACTCTCCTAAAATAACAGATACATTAAGAAGTTTGAAGGCAGAAATAAGAATTTGCAAAGCAAATAATCGAAAAACCATTCAGGCACAAGAGAAACAAGCAAAGGTTAATGCAGTTATCCTTCAAATTTTGTCAGATTTGCAAAGATAGGGACCTCTTAGGATCAATCATGGGCAGGAGGATAGGACTAATGGGGCATATGGTAGTAGGTCTCATGGTGGGCATAGGTCGCCTATGGATGACACGATCAGAGATGTCATGTTCTTGGATACACCAGATAAGAGAGGTGATGGACATAGATTCTATTCTAGTTTTGGTTATGACTAGTACCATGGTCAACATCATTATCATCCTTATAGGAGGAATGACAGGCGATATTTGCCAGATGAGTTCAAGAAAACCAAGCCACCTACATTTGATGGAGATTTGAAGAAGCCAGAAGATGCAGAGGCATGGTTACTCAGGATGAAGAAATTCTTTGAGTTGCATGATTGCACAGAGAACATGAAGGGCAGAATAACCATCTTCAACCTCGAAGGGAAAGTAAACATTTGGGGGGAAGATATGAAGCAAGTTAGAGACATTAGGACAAAAGAGTTTATTTGGCATGAATTCAAGACTTTTCAAGAAAAAATATTTGTTAGAGAGGTACTATGACAGTAAAGCTAACGAATTCTATCTGCTAAAGATGGGATCGATGACAGATGAGGAGTATACGACCAAGTTCCTAGATTTGTTGAGGTATGTACCATATCTTAAGGATGATAAAGCCAAAGTTCATAGGTTTGTCAGTGGATTACCATTAGAATTTAAAGATCGGATTGAGTATGATGAGCCTCGGTCACTTGAAGAAGTCATTGGGAAGTCGAGTCATTGTTATGAGCAATCAAAGCTAAGACAAAATCTCAACAAGGTTGGTAAGGGAAAGACAAAGATAAGTGCAAGTGACCACTGAAGCGAATAAGACCTCAAGATGTAGGTGAGAAAGAGAATGGTGTTCCTTACAAGAAGTTTAATGTATTCAAATTCAAGCTTCTGTGATCCATATTTTGATTATTTGAAAATGCGTCGGCCTAAATCTACCAATGTGATTTCTTCCGAAAATGTTTTCAAATAAGTTTAATGTAGTTGGACAGGGACATGGGTCACAACCTGGAGGGCAGAGAATAAAGGTGATGGTAAGGGATAGTTGCAGTGTTAGATATGTGGCAAGGAGCATCTCAAGAGATATTTCCGCAATATCACGGTGGTAGGCCTTAGATTTACAGTGCACAAGAAGAGCAGATAGTTGGGGATGTTGGGTAGAGCATTCCTCGAATCTATTTAGTATTGGATAACAAGCAAGCAAATCACCAAACATCTATTATTGAGATGGACGATAAGCTTTGTGATCAAGTTGTTTATATTTTGATTGACCCTAGATCTAACTATTGTTATGTTAATCCTGACCTAGTGGATAAGTGTGGTTTGAATAAAGAAGTGCATGTAGAATATTGGTTAGCACAGTTGGATACAGGTACAAAGAAAAGAGTTCATCATTGGCTAAGAGTTGCTACATTTGAGTTGAATGATATGCCTACATCATCACATTTGAATGTGCTTCTGTTGGGATCATCTCGTATGCTTTTGGGTATGGGCTGGTTGTATCTTCTTATGACCAAGGTGGATTGTTATGACAAGGCCATTGAATGCTTGGATGGCAATGGAGAATAGAGAATCTTGCAGGGTAAGAAGAAAGCTACATCAGTAAGAATGGTTACAGCTATGCAGGAAAATCGTAGTCGTAGAGGTAAGGATCTTGAGGATGCGAAGTTATTGAGTAGGTACCTAATTTTACATAAGTTTCAAGATGTATTTCCCGTGGAGATTTCGAAGTTCTCGCCTCAATGGGAAGTGGACTTTTCCATTGAATTGGTACCAAGAGTAGCACCAGCATCAATGGCACCATACAGGATGAGCACACTGGAGTTGGTAGAATTGAATTTGTAGTTGAAAGAAATGCTTGACAAGGGATACATCAGGCCAAGTGTCTCGCCTTGGGGTGCACCAGTATTGTTTGTGAAGAAGAAGGATGGTAATCTCTAGTTATGCATTGATTATAGGCAGTTGAATAAGGTAACCATCAAGAACAAGTATCTGTTGTCAAGGATTGGTGACTTACTTCACTAGTTGAACGGAGCAATAGTGTTCTCAAAGATGGATATGAGATCTGGATACTATCAGTTATGCATCAAAGAAGAAGATATTTACAAGACTTATTTTCAAACCAAGTATGTACATTATGAGTTTGTTGTAGCTCCATTTGGTTTGAATAATGTTTGAACTACTTTTATGTGCTTGATGAATAATGTGTTGTGTTCTTATTTGGACAAGTTTGTTATTGTGTTTATTTATGATATCTTGATATATTCTAAGAATGATGAAGAAAATGTCGAACACTCAGCAACAATGTCGATATTGCTAAAAGAGAATCAGTTGTATGCCAAGCTTAGCAAGTGCAGTTTCTTTCAGACAGATGCACATTACTTGGGACATGTTGTCTCCAAGGAAGGCATAACAGTGGATCTGGAAAAGATAAGAGCTATCATGGAATGGGAAGCTCCTAGGAATGTCGATGAGGTAAGATCATTCATGGCATTGGCAGGTTACTATAGGAGGTTCATCGGGAACTTCTCACACATTGCATATCCTATTACATCATTGTAAAGAAAAGGTAAGAATGTTGAATGAACAAAAGAATGTGCAACCAATTTTGAGGAGTTGAAGAAGTTGTTGACAAATGGTCTAGTCCTTAAGATTGCAGATATGGATAAAGAGTTCGTGGTGTGTACAAACGCTTGCAAAAGAGGACTTGGTGGAGTCCTTATGGAGGAAGGACAAGTAGTGTGTTACGAATCAAGGAAATTGAATAAGCATGAGCAGAATTATGTTACACATGATCTTGAGTTGGCAATGATCATCCATGCATTAAATATGTGGAGGCATTATCTTCTTAGCATGAGGTTTATATTGATGAGTGATCACAATGGATTGTGATACTTCTTTCACCAACCCAATTTGAATTCCAAGCAAGCTAGATGGTTGGCCACAATAAGTGAGTTTGATTTCAAGATCGGGTACATTAAAGGTAAAGAGAACAGGGTTACAAAAGCTCTTAGCAGAAGAGTGCGGGTGAATCATATAACAATTATGAGTTCTTATGGGATAGATCTACCAGATCAGAACTTATAGGCAAGACAACAGGATGACAGGTATAGGGAGCTTAGGCACAGTTACAACAGGATACAGGTGATCAAGATGTGGACTATCGTCTCACAGCAGATGGTTTGATCAGGTTTAGGAACAAGATCTATGTGTCAGACAACAGTGAGCTCAAGAAGCTTACCTTGAGGGAATTCATTTTAAGCCATATTTAGGTCATCTGGGATATCAAAAGACATTGACAATGATGAAGATGTTCTACTATTGGTCGAATCTAAAGAAGGAAGTGGCATAGTTTGTGGCTAGATGCTTGGATTGTCAACAGGTAAAAGCATAGTGTAAGCATCCAGGTGGATTAATACAGTCGATTCCAACTCCATAGTGTAAATGGGAGGTCATTTCTATGGATTTCATCACAGGTTTGTTGAGGAAATCTAGACATCATGATTCTATTATGGTTGTGGTTGACAGGTTGACAAAGGTAGTGCACTTCATTCTAGTGAAATCTATGTATTCAACTAGTGATGTAGCACAGGGCTTCATCGCAAAGATAATGAGGCTGCATGGTGTTCCAAAGAAGATTGTGTCAGACAAAGATGCTAAGTTCACTTCCTGAATTTGGAAAGCGTTGTTTGCAAGTTTGGGTACAAAGTTGGCCTTCATGGACAACCAAAGAGGGTCAACAGGATACTAGAGTACATGTTGAGGATCTATGTGATGCATCAACAACAAAAGAGGGAAGGGTAGCTTCCACTGGTTGAGTTTGCTTACAATAATGGGTATCAGGAGTCACTGAGGATGAATATGTTTGAGGCACTGTATGGGCAAAGTTGTAATACTCTTATTAATTGGAGTGATCCAGTGAATAGGGTGTTGATAGGACCAGACATGGTGGCAGAGAAGGAATCGAAAATGCAAGTTATAAAGAAGAATCTAAAGGCAACACATGATAGGCATAAAAATATTGCAGACCAACACAAGTTGTTTAAGGAATTTTAGGTTGGGGAACATGTGTACTTGTGCATCAATCCCATGAAGGGATCCTTAAGGATTGGGTCATGTGAGAAGTTGGCACCTTGGTATGGTGGGCCTTTAGAGATCCTTGAGAGGATTGGACTAGTGGCCTATGGACTTGCACTACCTCCGACAGTGAAAGTCATAATGTTTTCCATGTTTCATTGCTTAAAAGATATGGAAAGGATATTGATCATGTTATTGATTGGTCTGTATTGTAGGTGGATCTAGAAAGAGAATTCCAACCGAAACCTCAATGTATTTTGCAGAGAAATATGCTCATGCTCCAGAACCAAGCAATGGAGCTACATGGGAGATGGCTGATTAGATGCAGACTATGTATCATTCCTTGTTTGTCGATTGAGGCAAAGCAATTTTGGTATATGTATATATGTATATGGATGTAAATACCACCATGAGTTGTGTTATAAAGCTCCAATAAGCGGTATGGATGTCATGTTGTTATGTGTGTCATGTTGACTTTCTTTTCAGCAGGTTGTTCATTGTAAATACTACATCGAGCTAAGCCATAAAGATCCATGGGCAGTATGTTTTATTTTTTAACAGCCTTTTTGGTTGTAGGTGTCATTGAACACTAAGGACGGTGTTCCTCTAAGGGCGAGGGGTTTGTAACAACCCCAAGTTAAAAATCCATGTAATAAAGTTAATAAAAGAAAAATAAGACCCAAGTCATGGAACATGTATTCCAAGTTAATGTTGGGCAAAACATCCTAGTGAGGGTGTTCATTTGGTTTATTATGGCTAAGGGAATTTAGCAAAGGCAATGGAAAAGGCTTTGGAAAGGCAAAGAGGCATTAATTGGCATTTTAGCTATGAAAATAAGGGAAATTAGGAGAAAATGAAGGTGAAAGGTCGCAAGTTTCATGCTAGGAGGAAAATGAAGGAAAAATGATGGAAAATGAAGAAAATAGAGGCCTCCCTAATAAAAAGGCTTTTGGGGATCAGTTCACAACCTTTTGTCAGTTTAGTTTTGGATCTCTCTCTATATATTCTCTCTATTCTCTCATACTCTCACACACTCAGAGTATTCTTGGATCACTTTAGCATTGGGGGAAGGAAAGTGAAGGAAGGACAAGAAAGCAAAGGGAAGCATAGATAAAGCAAGGAAGAGTAGGATCAAGCAGCTATGATGGGATTACTTGCAGGTATCGAGTTGCATGTATAATTTCCTTGCTAGTTTTGGCATGCATGGTACATGCATGTGTTTATTTGGTTCTCTTGTTGTCATTTGCATGGGTTTTTCCAGGTGTGACAGTGATTTTCAGCATTGTCTTGCAATTTCCAGATAGCCATGGTGTGATGGGGTTCTTTTATTTTGTTGAGATGGATTTCCAGACGGTTTTGAAACTGAGTGGGGAAGTCTCAGGAATCACAAGGCTTAGGAATCCCTTGACCGGTAATGGCGAGATACATGGTAAAGCCTAGAGGGTAGAGACACAAAAATTCCTTATGGTTTAGGTGGAGAGATCCAGAGGCATCTATGCTTGTTTGGGTCTAGTGATCCCTTAAGTGGTATATGACAGGATTGCAGTAAAGCCTGTAGTGTATGTTTATTGTTTGGGCCTAGGAATCCATTGGTGGGATACACGGTAAAGCCTGAGGAATCCTTGATTGGTTCTATTGTGAGTCCCACATTCATGCTTGGAATATGGCACGGGGGTGATTGGTTGAAAGAAAGATTTGGTTCAGCCCAATCTAGGGTTGGATGGTGCGTGGAAGTCCCTGACTTTGTTGGCTTTTGCATATATTAATAAGAGCTCTTTTCTTGTTGTGTTCCATGTGTAAATATACTTGTTAATATGTGGTTTTAATGGTTGTTCTATTATTGTTATTTTATTGGTTATAAGCATAGTTTATGACAAACTTTGGTTATTTCTCCCATCATGTTTTGGTTAGTAAATGAACTATTAATGAATGTATGGTCTAATAGATGATAATTGTAATGTCCTCGATTTTGAGAAGGCAGAGATTGCTAAGGAGTCTTGGCCAATTTTGATGTATTAGTAAAAAGGGAGAAAAAATTATTTTATTAGAAAAAGGGAGGCAAATATTATTTGGTGCCAAGTATTATTATATTAGGAAATGGTGGAAAAATCTATCCTATTAGGAAAAGGAAGAAAAAGCCACTTAGTGGAAAGTGGCCCCCACCAATATAATAATATTAAAACAGAATCTAGAAGCTTGGGAGAAATATTAAGGGAAAATTATAATAGAAGGGAGAGCACTCATTTTGGCCACATTTTGCTCATTCGATAACCAAACTTATGTTTTCTGAGATTATTTACCTGGGTCAGCAAAGTGTTGATCAACACATGAGGTTTCTGAAGGGAAATCTCATCTCTTTCTTCAGTGAACTTTGAGTGCCACCCTAGAGCATAAATTGTCACATTCCAGAGGCTACATTAGGAGGATTCTATAGGGATTTCATGCCTTTTAAGAGCAGGTTGGGCGTAGGAGAGGAACTTGCATTTCCTTGGGGAGCTAATTGTGGTACAACGTAATTGTCAGACTTTCCGGGAGGTCATTGGATTGCCTTTTGTTGAAGATTTTAGATGTTGGTTGGACACGAATTGGTGGGATTTTTTTTTTCTGTAGCATTTGTAGGTTTTAACCCCGTACAGAAATTACCTGCATACGAATTCTAAATCACAGGAAAAATAAAAATGCGAGAGCATAACACATAAAACACATATACACAGAGATTTCCCACTGGATCTCCAAACCGAGACTACCAGCTTGATTTTTCATTATATTCCTTTCAATGTTACAATACATATTTATACATGCCGAAGCATCCAATACCATGGACCGAAAACCATCGCGTCCAAAACCATGGACCGAAAACCATAGGTAGGGTCGCCCAACCTAATATAGGGTCCAA
>APFE030718211.1:2643-24716 GCA_000404065.3 Pinus taeda | reverse complement strand
CCAACAATCTCCCACTTGTTGTTTTCTTTCCACAGGCGCCCAGGGGAGAGCTTAGTCATTTTTCCAGCCATGAAACACCCATTGTTTCTCTACACCAAGAAAACTTCTCAGAGCTCAAAATTTTTGTCAATGCATCTGTAGTATTCTTCAAAGTGTCCACCTTTACCAGCAACACCTTTTTGTCTTCTATCATATCCCTCACAAAGTGATACTGAACATCAATGTGCTTTGTCTTTGAATGATAAGCAGGGTTCTTTGCCAAGAAAAATTGCACTTTGGCTGTCACAGTCTATCCTTATAGCTCCCTGTACTAACCCCATACTTGAACACAATCTCTGCAACCAACAGAAAACTCCTTGCTGCAGGTGGCTGCCATGTATTCTGCCTCTGTAGTTAGTGCCCTACAGATTGTTCTTACCATCCAGACTGACGTGCACCTCCAAATAGTAAACACATCCCACTTGTAATCTCTCTGATCCAGATTCCAGCCCACGTCTGATTCAAACAAGCCACGGATATCCAACACTCTGTCCATCCTGTCTTCCTTGGTAGCACAAACCATACATCACTAGTGCCACGCAAAATACCTGGAAAACCGCTTCACTGTGTCCGGCTCCTTCCCGTTTTGACACACCTGTTCAATACTCCCACTGCATGTGCAATGTCTGGTTTCTGTACAGCCCATGGCATACATCAGCTACCGACTTGCATCTTGCATATGGGAACACGTGAATCTTCCCTCTTCCTCTTCTTGTGTCTTGGGACACTGTTCAGCAGATAAGCTCACACCTACAGGAATAGAACCTTCACCGGTTTACTGTCCTGCATATTAAACCTCTGCAATATTGTCTCGACATACTTCCTCTGGTTTAACCAGAGCTTCCTCTTTGCCCGATCTCTTTTAATTTCCATGCCCAAAATATAGTTTGCAGCACCAAGATCTTTCATGTCGAATTTTGGAGGACAATTGGGTCTTCAAATTCTCAATAATTTCTTTGTCATCTCCAACTAGCAACATATCATCCACATACAAGACCATATAAATAACACGGTCACCAGTTATCTTAAAATACACATAATGATCTGCTTTGCTTCTGGTGAAGCCAAGTCCCCATATAAATGTATCAAATTTCTGATACCACATCCTTGGCGACTGTTTTAACCGATACAGAGACTTCTTTAACTTGCATACTAGTTCTTTCTTACCCTTCACCGAAAAGCCTTCAGGTTGCTTCATGTAGATTTCCTCTTCCAAATCCCTGTGAAGAAATGTTGTCTTCACATCCATCTGTTCTACCTCAAAATCAAAAGCAGCAGCAACAGATAAAAGTAATCTAATAGAATTTACCTTGGCAACAGGAGAAAAAATATCACCAAAATCAATTCCCGACACCTGAGAATAACCTTTTGCTACCAACCGAGCTTTGTATTTCTCCACCTTCCCTTCTGCATTTGTCTTCTTCTTGAACACCCATTTGCTGCAATTGGGTTTCCTTCCAGCCGGAAACTCCACCATCCCAAGCCTCATTTTTGTGCAAAGATGCCAATTCATCAACCATGGCCTCTTTCCAGAGTTTTCCATCTTCTGAATCCACTGCTTCCTTCACAGTTCTTGGATCATCATCAGTAACAGACAAATAAAAGTTTGAACAGAAAGCAGATGGACTATACCTTTCTGGCTGCCTTCTTTCTCGAGCTGATCTTCTCGCAGCCGGAGTTTGTGGCTCTTCATCTTCCGATTCCTCCTCTGCTACAGAGTCTGATTCTTCCTCCTTTAGTTCAAACTCTATCTTCACAGGTTCCTTTGGTTGGAATTCATGTTTTATAACATCTTTCACCTCTCTGAACACCACATCTCGACTGTACACAACCTTCCTTGTTACTGGGTTCCAAAGCTTATAACCCTTTAAACCATCCTTATACCCAATGAAGATGCATTTTTCAGATTTACTATCCAACTTGGTTCGTTTCTCCTTTGGAACATGTACATATGCATCACATCCAAATACCCTCAGATGTGAAAGAGAGGGTCCTTACCAGTCCATACTTCTTGTGGAGTCTTATCCTCCAACGCTGATGAAGGTGACCTGTTGACCAAGTAACATGCAGTATCCACCGCCTCTGCCCAGAATTCCTGTCCTAACCCGGCACCACTGAGCATGCTTCTTGCCCTTTCCATGAACGTCTTGTTCATTCTTTCTGCGACTCCATTTTGCTGAGGTGTATATGGAGTAGTCTTCTGTCGTGCTATACAACACTTCTTACAGAATTCTTCAAATTCCTTGCTGCAGAATTCTCCACCATTATCTGTCCTCAGTACCTTTATCTTCTTCTCTATCTGATTTTCCACCAGAGCCTTAAATTCTTTAAACCTATCAAAGACTTCAAATTTCTTCTTAAGGAAATATATCCATGTATTCCTTGAGAAGTCATCTATAAATGATACATAGTACACAGACTTACCCAGTGATGAAACTTTCACAGGTCCAAACACATCACTGTGCACAAGCTCTAATATTTGTTTCATCCTCTTACCACCAGAGGGGAAACTCACCCGATTCTGCTTCCCATATACACAATTTTCACAGAAATCAAAATCCAGAGAGTTATTACACATACCTTCTACCATACCTTTACATGAAGTATTCGAAGGCCCTTCTCTCCAATATGTCCAAGCCTTTGATGCCACAGCATGGTCTTCTCTCCAGAGACCACTAGATTTTCTGCTCCATTTTCAGGAACCATAGAACTATTGCAACCGTCAACAACAGTGTGCTACCTTGCAGCTTGTACAGAGTTCCAATCCGAACTCCCCGCATCAATACCAGTGCTCCTCGAAACATCTTGCAGGTATCCTTCTCGAACACTGTCTTTACACCTGCATCATCCAACTTGCTTACAGAAATCAGATTTCTGGCCAACGCAGGAATATGCAGAACACCCGGAAGGGTTCTAACCCTTCCCCCTTGCAACTTCAACTTTACTTTTCCGCGACCAATGATTCTAGCCTTCCTATCATCTCCTAAGAAGACATCACCACCATCATATTTCTCATACTCGCAGAACCACTCTCTATGGGGAGTGAAGTGAAAGGATGCACCTGAGTCAATCAACCATGCCTCATGATCTACATGTGTACTTGAAGAAGCCAAGTACACATCCCCACCTTCATCTGAGGTGGTTTTTGCCTCTGCAGAAGGAGCATCGTCAAATCCTTTTCCTTTATTAGGAGCTTTAGATTTACACTCCCTTTGAAGTGCCCTTCCTTTCCGCATTTCCAGCACACCACCTTTGTAGGTTTTCCTGGAGATTTAGATCTCCCTCTAGATTTAGATCTCCCACTCGATGACTTATTTTTGTTTCTGTTCTGGGATCATCCTCGTACAGACAAGGCATCACCATTCTGGTTGTCCATATTTTTCCGTCTCATCTCCTCCGTCAGCAAGGCTGAGACTATTTCATCAAACTGCAAAGCCGTTGCATTGCTACCTATTGCAATAACCAGACTATCCCACGAGTCTGGTAGAGAACACAACAAACTGATGCACTTATCTTCATCTGAAATTTTAATATCAACAGATAATAACTGACTTACACAGTATTAAACGCATTCAGATGCTCTATCACCGAGTCTCCATCTTTCATCCTCAGGTTATACAGCTTTTTCCGCAGGAACAGTTTATTCACCAGAGACTTAGATTGGTACAAATCCCCTAACTTGTCCAACAAAGCCTTCACTGTAGCTTCCCCTGATACATTCAACAATACTGAATCTGAGACACACAATCGTATTGTGCTCTTTGCCTTCCGATCCAACTTCTTCCATTCTTCATCGGTCACTCTCGTTGGTTTAGTACCCGCATCTATCGCGATCCACTGATCTTTATCCACCAACAGATCCTCCATCTTGAGTTTCCACAACTCAAAACTCTGACCATTGAACTTCTCAATCTCTATCTTTCCGCTACTCCCCATCTTCTTTCACCACCAGAATCGATCTCGCAAATCTACCACTGAACAGGGTCTAACACAGGCCCGAGCGAAACTCCTCAGCAACAAAGGCGTCCCCTTGAAGCCAAAACAGCTCTGATACCAAATGTAGGTTTTAACCCCGTACAGAAATTACCTGCATACGAATTCTAAATCACCGGAAAAATAAAAATGCGAGAGCATAACACATAAAACACATATACACAGAGATTTCCCACTGGATCTCAAAACCGAGACTACCAGCTTGATTTTTCATTATATTCCTTTCAATGTTACAATACATATTTTTTACATGCCGAGGCATCCAAATACCATGGACCGAAAACCATGCGTCCAAAACTATGGACCGAAAAACCATGGTAGGTTCGCCAACCTAATATAGGGTCAAAAAAAAAAAATCTCGGGGCGCTGGCGGGGAACCCCGTAGAGGGGGTTACCCGCCCCCCTCAAACCCCCCGGACAGGGAGGGCTTCCGCCCCCCCTCTAACCCCCCGGTTCACTACGTAGGTTAGTCGTGGAAAGAATATAACACAACCCAACATCTTGAAGTGGTAAAAGAATCATATTTTGATTTAGTTTTTTCATGTTTTGAGCCAATTGAGATCTTTGTTTACTACTTGTGTGCTTGAGAATTATTGATTTTTATATTAATTAAACAATGATTTCTCTATTGCATTGATTAAAGGAATCAATTTTGCATTGAATTAGTTTTCATTTCGAAAAATTTAATTTTCATTAAAATTGCATTAGACCACTTGTATGAAAAGTTATTTTTTGGAATTACTTATTGGAAATAGATCACATTTTTCAATAATTGAAAACTAAATGGTGCATTAGTTGCATTAAATCATTTGAAGCAAAAATAACATCATAATTCATATAAGTGCATCTCAGGAAAAGTGAAAATCATTTTTACTTTTTGGCATTGCATTTGGAAAGTGAAGATAAAAGATCTAGTTAGGAAAGCTTTGCTTGCTGCATTCTTCTTTGTTTCATCATTGTTTGAATCTCTTCCCTTACTATATTATCTTTCATCAAAATGGAAATAGTACTTTTCTCATGATAGTTGCATCATAGGAGTTCAGGTGTTATCGTTTTGAGCCTTAAAAACTAAAACTTAATTGAAGATAAACATTAAAATTTACTCAATTAACCTAAGGAGCATTTGGAACTTAATGAAAACATTTAACTCTAAAATACATTTCTTTCATCATCTAAGAAATTAACTGAGTAATGAAACTTGAAAGGAAACGCATATGAAGGTTAAATCTCTTTGGTAATTTTCCTTTTTTCAGCACTCTGAAACCAAAATGATCAAAACATTACTGTGATGAAAGTAATCAAGAAAATACTTCATAATTCTATGACATTATAAGCAAACTTGAAATATAAACAAAACTAAATAACCTTATAACTTGACAGGGCGCCCTCCCGTGAGCGTAAGTCTACTACCAATCTGATGATTTCTTAGTCACGCATTGAAAGCAAAGGACTATATTAACTCGAAACAAAGTATCACAAATTCTGGAAACGAACTACAATAAACTTAATAATCGAACTATCTTTTGGGTCTCACCTTATGGATTTTACACAAGTTTTCATTAAACTACTTCAAGGGTTTTATTTTGATATGAAATGAAATTATTCTGCCATTTAGGAAATAGATTTAAACTAAGACTTCATATCCTCATGATTTGTTAATGAAATAGAAAATCATGAAGGATTCTTATTGAATCATATCCTCGTGATTGAACAATTCTTATGCACACTCTCTTGATGTCATTTTGATCTCCTCTTGCCTTCGCTTGGCTGTTTTACCATCATACTCAAAGTTTGACTCTTAGATCTCTTGATCTTTGGAGCCTACCAATTCATAAAAATAGGTGGTCGTCCATGTAGTGAACATTTTGCATATTTGTATACCCTTCATTCCTTTATTGATGCATGGAAACCATTCTAATCATCGATATGAATGCAGAATTCAACATTAGCTACGGAATGTTCACAATTTTGTTATTGTAGAAATGTTTTTGTTATAAGTCATAAATAAACATAGATTTTAAACAACGATGATAAATACCTTTTTATAAGTTGAATTAACATTGAGTATGATGGGATTTCTACAAAAATGATGACAAAGGACAACTTCGAGTTTCTTATTTTTCTTATATCAACCTATTTTTGCTAGATGAGCCTTGGTTTCTTTTCATTCCATCGTCACCATCTCTTTGGTCGATCATACGATTTCACTTGGTTGTTTTACCCTTGCCTGAGGAACATCTGTGATGAGTGGTCTTATTAGCTAGCCTCTTGACCTTTACATGTTTTGAGCAGTTCCATCATGACCGAAACCAGTTGCTATCCTTTTATACCACTCATTCCTCCAAGTGGAGTCCTCTTTTAGCTCTTTTAAGACTCCAAAAATATGAAAATATTGTCGAGCACTTGTCTTTTAGAACTCGCAAAAGTAAATGAAAAGACGTCTACTCAGTATAAGTTTAACCCTTTTCAGGACTGATATGGACTAGCTACGAAAAAGGAATACCTTAGTTGAACATAGCTAAGAGGTTCTCTTGAATATTGTTTTACACCTTTTTGTATTCGAGAGACTATATACAAAAAGGAACCTTTGGAGTTTTCTTTTTTGCCTCTTTTTAAAACTCTCTAAACATGAAAAAGATGTCGAGTTACCCTTCGTTAGACTCGTAAAACTTAAATGACGTAGGACTTGTCACCATGACGAGATCGAGTTACTCCTTCCCAGGGCTCGTCAAACTTACTAGGATGGATTCATCCGAAGGATGAACTTATACGACAAGCATATATTATCCTCTTCAATCTTATGATTACAAATAAAGAGGTACTCACTAGAAATAGTGGGGAAAAATGGAATTAAACATGTCTTGTATTTTGTGTAAAGCCAACATGTCACTCTTGAACATGACACTCATTTGTATCTCGTGTCAAGTTTGGGATATCCTCTCTTCGCTACTTGCCTTCCTGGGTTTGGGAAATCCATTTGCCTCTGATTCGATCACCCCTGTTGTCATCATGACCTCTGATTCCTTTTTTAGTCAAGAACTTCCAAAATTTGGACTCGTGTCGCCGATATGTTCAAGAGAAGTCATATCTACAAAGTCAAACTTCCTATACTTTTTTGACCCTCTCTGTAACAATCCTGAATCACTCCTATGATTTTGAGATATCCTATTTTTCGCTTCGATGATGTGGTAAACATTATGGCCCTCCTTCGACGGATCACTTCCTGTCGACTTCAACTCATTATCTAGGAAGTTGATTTAGAAATTCCCTTTAAGTACCTTGGAGCTTTCATTTCAGTACCTTGGAGCTTGCATGCCTCAATGGCAAGCTCTTCATGTTCAATGAGAGGCTTACATCATTGACCTCCAATCAAATGATTCGACAAGTGTTCGACTTCAACTCACATATTCACACTTGTATATTGTACTAGTGTACGTTAAGGGCCATCGTCATTATTAGTGGTTTCTCTCGCGCCTATTAATGGTTTACATTATTGATTGATAATCGGGTGGTTTTGACCATGTTTGACATCAGCACATCTATTCACATGGTTAGATTCGTACTTCGATCAGGATAGAGATGAAGACCCTGGATATCATCTGTTAAAATCTAGGTTGCAAGGAGTTATTGAGTATTCATGATTGTATACATGATCCTTTTCATACAGATGGTCGAGTCCATGCTGTGGATCCATAAACATAATCCTTTTCAGACATATGGTTGCATCCATATTATGGATTCATGTATTATATTTTGATGCCAATTCAGATGTATTATCAGGCATATGTATATATCAGAGATGTCGGATATTGTATCATGTTAGATTTTGAGGTCTCCTTACGGTGGTCTTCCAAGCTCCTTACCTTAACTAATAAAGCACTTCAATCATGACTTCTTGTTCTGCTTTCATGCTTTAGGGGGCATTTGTTACACAATATTTTGTCACATTCCCAACTCTATACCTAAAGTGTCATCCTTTGTGCCACTGTCATCACAAATTTCGTAAAGCGACAAAAGTTGTGTAAACTCATTCACCATGAATTATATGCTCAACACATCTCTGAAGAGATGGAGAAAGAATGTTTTGAAGTAATTACGGAAAAACTTGTGAAAAACCCTAATTTGCAAGACTATCGCTACTTTTAGTAGGCAAATCCATGTTGGTAACCTTTTGTCTAACTAGTGACTAGCACTAGCAACATGACTTTTGATAGGAAAATTCACGCCTATCCTCTTCAAGAAGTTTCTCCAAAAATGGAGTAGAAGCTTCTCTTACTAGAAGCCTCGAGAACAACGAGCTGTTGGATGAAGATATGGTCGAGTACTCCCATCTAGAGCCTTTGATCCTACCTTTAGGTATACTACCTTTGGGATAAGGACCTCATTCCCCCTTTGGTGGATCTCTAATCTCCTCTCCATCATTATAAATATGTTCTTCACTTTCCTCAATGGGTTGGTCCTTGCTAGTTGCCATTCTTCTGCTCAATTATGCTTAGATGTTTCCATTTTGGTGAGAGAGAAAAAGAGAGCTTGTTGAGTTTGGCTTGGACTTGGAACCATCCTGAAGGAGGCCTCCAACATTAAGGCACCGATTGTATGCTTCCCTCTTTGATTTAATCATTAATACAAAGCATGTTTTACTTCCCATAAGCTTGTCTATTATGGTTTTCCTAGTACAATAGTTCTTGATATGTTGTATAACTTATATTGGAATGCATGTGCTATTATCTCTCTTGTTATTATCTTTTGATCTCTCTTCCAAGTATTTAGATGCAAGGAATAGTGAGGAGTGAGCCTCGGAGCTAAGGGATCGGGATCATCATCAAAGTTCGAAAGCATAGGAGAGAGGTAGGCCATCTCCCTTTCTCATTTTTGATTTTTCTCTAAGTTAGGGCAGTTTTCTTGTTTTGTCACGGTTGTTACTAGACCCACACATTGGGCTAGAGGGATCACTTCTATCCATAGAAGGGATTGCATGGTTAACAACATCCCATATAGGAAAACAATCTACTCTTTGTATTAATAGAAATGGAGAGAGATACAACCAAAAATAGGATCTGATCTTGTAGAACAGCTCCCCAAGTTGACTTGTCCTTCCTTGCCACAAAGTATACCTCTATGTCACCCTAATTCATGGAATAATGAATCTCAAAGAAACATCATGAGGGTAGAATCAATCTCAAAAAGCCAATGCCTTTCCCATGGATGGTTGTAAATATATAGATAAGGGAGGTATTTTAGGAATTCTTATCCATTTACCAATATAGGCTTGAGATCCACTTGAGATGGGAGGATGAGCTCAAGGGATAAGAGGTAAAATATCCAAAGTAGGATTATACAGGATTCAAAGTTCTTATCCAAGGTAAATGGTTGAAACAACCTCAAGAAGATTATGGAAGATGAAACTTTGAGCTTATTTTTATTTTTCCTAAATTTCTAGAATCAGCACACCCCATGAAAGGGACAATCCACTGGTGATCAACACAGGTGCAGAGAAGGTTAAACTTGTGGTCAACGTTGGTCCCTAAAGGGCCAAGGTGTGTTGGGCCTTAAAAGCTTGTAAATGAGGCAGTCAGGAGTAGAAACTTAGGGATTTAGTAGAGTCCTGCTTAGGGCTTTGTGTAGGGATGATAATAATATGTTGACGGATGTGAAGTGATCCCGTTTGAAGGCCTATTGACCAAATGCAACAAAATGGTCTATAAAATTTCCACTTCACCAAAAATTACAGATACTCTTTTCCCCTAGTGTGCTTTGCAACTCTGGTGTCCAAGACTCTCTCATACTCTAGATCCTCTACCATAGGCATCTGATTTCTCCAAATTTGTTCATTGACCTTCCTACTACTCCCACTTGCTGCAGTGGCATCCTCATCATCAACTTGATAGGGATATAAATTAGCCACATTGAAGATAGGTGAAATACCTAGGCCCCTAGGTAGTTCTAGTTCATAGGAATTTACATAAAACTTTCTGAGTATCTAACAAGGTCCTCTTTTCATCATTTTGAGCTTGTTATACTCTCCTCTTGGGAACCTATCTTTTCTCTAATGTGCTAAGACAATGTCCCCTACTTCAAAATTTACCTCTCTCATTCTCAAATCTTCTCTTTGTTTGTACTTGTAGTTGATGTCCTGTAGCTTTTATTTTACCTCCTCATGTAATTCACTTATTGTTGCTGCAAAATTCTCCCAATCAACACTCCTCTTCTTAATTTTTCCTAAATATTTCAGCTCATAAACTCCTCTGGGATGCATTCCATACAAGATTTGAAACATAATATTCCCAATGCTCCTATTTGGTGAATCATCATATCCAAACCCAACTTGAGCTAATACATGGTCCCACTACTTGGGATGCTCTCCCATAAGTCTCGACTCTTGTTCACAACTTCAGTTTGCCCATCCGATTGTGGATGATAGGTTGAGTTGAAGTTCAATTTTTCTCCAAGTTTCTTCCACAAAGTTCTCCAAAAATGTCCTGTAAACTTAGTGTCCCTATCAGAAATGATACTCTTTGTCAAGCCATGAAATAAGAAAATCTCATAGAAAAACAAATGAGCCACATGTGTAGCATCACTATTCTTGAAACATGAGATAAAGTGAGCAATATTCATAAACCTATCCACAACTAAAAATATATAATACTTACCTTGTTGCGTCTGCGGAAAACCCAAGACAAAATCCATACTCACTCAGTCTCATGGCCTACTTGGAATGGGTAGAGGAGTACACAACCCAACGTTTTGACTCCTCCCTTTTGCATGATGACATACTCTACATCTGCCCAGATATTTCTATATATCAGCTCTCATCTTCAGCCAGAAGTAGAATTGTTCCAGTTGCCCAAGTGTCTTGTCCATACCAAAATGCCCTGCCAATCCTCCATTGTGGTTTTCCTGCATCATATTCTCCCTCATTGAACAACGGGGAATTCATAACTGATTTTGTTTTAACAACAAACCATCCTGCAACATAAAATCCCTCCATGGGTTACTATCTCTACTCACAGGGTTCCTGCAGGCTTCAAAGGCCTCTCGGAAGTCAAGATCATCCTCACACAAGTCCTTCAAATAATCAAATCCAAAAATTTTCACATGGAACTCCTACATGATCTATTGAAGGAAATGTAACTAGGCTAGGTCTTCATAAATGTAATTTTGATATTTGTACTTATTCAAGGAAAGAGAAATTATTTTTGTATTATTTGTCAATGAGTTTCTTGCTCATTGAAAATAGGACAAGCACATTTTGAAGTGCTTCTAGAGAGTCAAAGTAAAAATGTAATTATGATAAGACCCTTTGAGGGCATGTTACATCATGTATGACATCATACAAGGTCAAGGGAGCACCTCCAAGCATGGTCAAATCCTCTCCTAGCATCAACATGGTCTCCAAGCAGCAAAGCGATGGGTTAAAAAATTGAATTATCGTCCAAATTTTAAGTCAGCCTAATGAACAATCTAGTCAGCCTAAAAGAGGAGGGATATACATCTATTTATAGAGGTTCTCCACTCCTCATTTGGAAACACACTTCACTCTGAAATCCGCAAGTAATAGAGGGCTAAAAAGGACAAAGACAAGGGCAGAAAAGGGTAACAAGGACAACGAAATAAGGAGGAAAAACAAAAAAGTAAAAGAAGCAATTTCTGGAGCAAAACCAACCAAACGTACGAGAGAATTAAGGACAGTTTGTGGCCCTAACAACAGTAAGATCACAATTGGATATTTTTGTTTGTTTGGGGCTAAAATTAGGTGCATAATGGCCTACTACTCCAATGAGGAAGAAGGACATCAAGCAAAGCAATAAAAGAAGGAGATCGAAGTATAAAGGACTGTTTCTAGGGCTAGAAATAGTCACACGTGTGAGGTGGAACAAGGATATGACAACAAGCTAAATAGTCTATTGTTTGGGTGAAGAGATTAAGCCTCCAAGGACTCACAAGCCTAGTGAAGGAGTCCATTTCTCTAATGTGAAAAAGGCTCTAATTAAAAAACGAAGTGTTGGAAGACAAAGTGCTGGAAGAAGTTTCGGAAGATGTGCCAGAAGTGACAGTGCATAAAGAAGGATTTGACTTATGCTTGGAGGATATCCTAGTCAAGGGTCTAGGGTTTGGTAGTTTTTCAAATAAGAAGCTTCAATAAGAGAAATCTTACAAAGGGTTTTCCTTTCAAGAGCGGAGAGGGTTTGTCCCTGGCAAAGAGCCAAATTGTGTGTTCTTGCTATTTTGTTTTGGTAGCAGCTTGATGAAGCACACACATATGCACTCATAAGAAGAAGAAGAAGTATAAGCTAACTAGAAAAAGTAAAAAGACTTCACAAATTGTTAGCAATTCATGGAGAATCATCACAACACTACTTTTCCCTAGATTCTCTAACATGGTTTTAGAGCATAGGTGACACATCAAGGGAAACTCAAGAACACTCAAGCATCTACAAAGTTGAAGCATCAAGCTTAGAAGTCTCAATCACTTCAAGGACAAGAAGGGTCTACAATCCATCATTCTTTAAATAGGTCTACAAAGCTAGAAGAAGAGCCTTATATAATGGCACCTACAAAGAAGAGCATATCTACATCAAGCTACAGGTCTTCAAGAAAACCTCAACACCAAGCAAGTCCACTTGAAGAAGGAAACTTGAAGGACATCAAGATCCAGGGAAGACAAGCCATCAAGCTTTTAAGGAGGAAGAAAATCCATCAAATCTCAAAATCTATCAAGTAAGTACATGTCCCCTTCTGAATATACATCAACGTCTTTTTGCAAGGAAAGAAATAAATTGGTAGGCACCAATAACTTTCTTGCATGGAAGAAGAGTATTGATCTACTTCTCAAGGAGAATGAACTCCTAGATCATGTCAAAGGGAATATCACTATCCCTACTAAGGAACAGACTCAAGCCTTAGCCAAGTACAATAAGGATGAGACAAGAGCTCAAAGGATTCTGGTAGAATCAATCAAAGATTCTCTCATTCCGTATGTCTCCAAGTTTGAGACATCAAAAGAAATTTATGATAAGCCATTAGAGCTATTATCGGTATCCACAAATAGATAAGTAATATCTCCAAGGAATGAATTGTACAAGATGAAGATAACAAAGGAAGGAATAGATCCCTACTTCATGAAAATCTCTGAAATGAGAGATCAACTTCAAGAGCTTGGGGAAGTAATGTTTGACAAAGAGATGACAATTGTAGTACTCAATGCTCTAATTTAGGAGTGGGGAAACTTCACATCTAGCATATATGCCAAGAAGGAAGCAACCAGTCTCAGTGAAATGTGGTCTCTATGCAAAACAAAGGAAAACATACTTAAGGCAAAAGAAGATGTGGGATCAAAGGAGCAAGCATTTGCTACCATGGCCAAAATAAAGGGTAAATTTGGAAAGTTTGATCCACGAAGAACAAACAACAAAGACATGTCCAATACCCAATGTTTTGGATGCCAAGAATATGGACACTACAAAAGGAATTGTCCTAAGCTTAAGAAGGACAACAATAACAAAAGGAAGAGGGAAGAAGATCACATAACTCAAGAGATGAAAGAAGAAGGAAAGAAGCAAAAGAAGGAAGATCCTCTGGATCTCTACTATTACTAGGTCAAAATATTTTCTTCTAGACTTCTTTCAAAGTTTTGAGTAGAATAGGAGCATGTAGGAACAAACTAAATTGCATGGCTAGAACCACCCTTAAGAATCTAGCAACATAATGTACATAGAGTTCTAGAAACTCATGTAGATGTAGAATTTATGATAAGAACAAAAATGCATAAGTAGAAATATCTTCTAGAATATAGGAGCATGAAAAATATAGCTCAAGATATTCGTGTAGAAGAAGCATACCTAGTATAGGACCTCATATATGATGAAAGAAAATTGATCATGATAAGAATATTAGAAAACCTACATCATCAAAAAGAAAGGAAAATTTTGTAAGGCTAGGATATTTAAGATCCTATGATGGAATCTTCAAAAGAAGGTTCATAAACCAAGGTAGATGTCTCATTGGGAATCCCAATCATGGGTTTCAAGAAAAGGATGATATGCAGGCAAGCAAAGATGAAGCAAGAAGGGCCACACCAAAGGATGATCAAGGGAGAATCAAGATGAGGTATGTATGCATCAAAATTTAAGTCATGTTATAATTTGTATATTATTGAGCCATGGGTATAGTTCTATAACATGATAAACCATGAAAGAATCTCTTTCACCAAGACCATGCTCGAAGGCATGTACCACAATGAGATGAAGGTCAACAAAAGAATATGCTCACATAAGGAGCATAAGATTGCTGACTAAGAAGCAAGAAGAAATGCCGACAAGTCCAGAAATAAATAAATGAAGGAATGCTCCCACAAGAAGAATTATATGGTTGACCTATCTATCTGAGGAGATGCAAATGAAGAAAGAGATCAAGCATGTGAAGAACACCATGATCACCAAGCATCACTATCTGACAAAATGCCTTGATAATACATCTCCCGAAAGAAGGCAGGACAACTCTGATAAAAGAATAAAGGACCCTTGACACCTTTGAAGGCCTTGGAGATACAAAAGGTGCAGATAAATGATTCTACTCTACAGATATGTCATGATAAAGAAGCCATCCAACAAAAGAAAAAGCAATGTTGAAGCAATATCAAAATGAATTCATAATGGGCTACTAGGTCAAATCATGTAAACTAGCCAGTACTATGAAGCATCCATGAAGAGAGTATTCTGAAGCATGGACAAGATGACAAAGGAGTAGCCAAGATGACAAACCTGATAATCACTTTCCATGAAGCAATGACATGACAAACCAAGAAGGAAAGTGATCGATGGATGGTGCCCTACCAAGAAGAAGTTCGATCGAATACTTCATGAAACCAAGAAAGGAAGAAGATCGAGCAGCTGAAGGACCCACAAATAAGAAGCTACTAATGAAGGAAAGATTCCCGAATTAAGAGGGAGCTCTGATAGGTCCCTGATCAAGAGGGAGTTCTTTTTTTGGATCACCCCTGATTACAAAGGAGTGAAAATTGTGTTATGGGTCATGCACTAGACTAGGACTAACAGCCGTAAGTCTAGATGAAGGCCATGAATGGAAATATAGACACAAGAAAGACATAACATTCTTGTCTTCACTTGGGAAGAAAGAATGGGAGGATTAGGTAATCATTTGGCATCCGATACTCTTTGAGGATGTGTTGGGAATACAAGAAAAGAGTAGGCAAGAGTAGCGATATTCTTTGAGCGCTGGGAACCCAAGATAAGAATAATCCTAGAAGTTCATACTCGGAGAACACCCGAGTGGGTATGTACCTTGAGAGACAATGATGAAGGTGTATATAAATCATTGGTCTTGCTAGCATTGTAGTTCATGGCCTCGTAAAGAGATGGAGTTGTTAGTCAAGGCCTTGCACTATGTAATGTCCCTTCCTAAATAATTTGGAACAAGACTAATTATTGCATTTTGGGGCCAATTTTGGAGATAGTTTTCTTTTACTGGGGAGAAAATATCGTAATTTCCATTAATTTGTTGAAAATTACATGCTGTAAATGCCATAGGCATATGAAAATACTGTGACCGTAGTCAGTTGTTTGAAGTTACAAATTGTAAGTTCTAAACAAAAAAAGACCCTGTTGGGTGTGCTAGTGTTGTTGTACATATATGAATAATTACATATTCAAAAATTCACCAATGGTGATCATTGTTCTATTGCCAAAATTATGATAATTACATGATAGAAAAAGCTGTGAAAAAAGACAAGTATAGACTGCTGAGAATAGGACCTGTTTGCCCTCCAAATTTCCTAATCCATATATGGTCTGTGGAAGTACTGGTAGGTCCACTCCGGTGTGTACTCTGTGATCAACCATTCTTCTCGAGGACAATGCATTGCCTCTTTCGATATCTTGTCTGCACTTTCATTATGCTCCCTGTAAATATGAGTGCATGAAATGTGATCAAATGTGTTTTGAGAAAAACAATTTCATCCAAAATAGTTTTGAGAGTATATGCATGGCAAGATGTTGTGTTGTTAAACCAGTTTATCACTATTTTGGAATACCCAAAAAATTTTATGTGTCTGCACTGTTTGAGGATGGTAAAATGTAAAAGGTGTCGGAGAGTAATCTGCTTTGCATAATTATTTGTACCCTCTCCCAACCCCATGCATATGTGAAAGTAATGAGTGTCTGATAGATGAAGTATAATGCCTCCTCCATAGCCCTCTATTTGTGCAACCCCTTCAAAATATGCCTAGGGGTGGGCTTTATCAATCTATTCCTGTGTGATATTACGAGTTCTGAAGACTTGTTCCTCAGTCGGGAGTTCCCCATAGCTCGAGCATATTTTTGGAGGTATCAGGGCCCATATTATATTTCGGCCTCTAAAAATGATGTTATTGTGGCACATCCATATGTGTCAAGTGACCAGAAGCAGCATATTCCTAGCTATCGATTCAGTTGCAGCTTCCCACCATCTATCCCATGCATTTGGGATATCAACCCCACTCCAGGAATGCTTGATATTTAGTGTGTGCAGGACTTGAGACCAAAGAAGTTGGGAGGTGGGGCAAGTGAGGAGTAAATGATGATTTGATTCCTCCTCCTCATGGCATAAAACGCACCAAGTCAGACCTGGGAAAGCTCGTTTTTTGAGGTTTTCTCCTGTAAGTGTTTTATCCGTTATGATGTTCCACATCAGTAATTTTGTGCGCGGAGGGGCTTTTAACTTCCAAAGATGGCTCCACCATCTCATCAATCGGTCTGTCTTATGCTCAGCATGTATAATATCATACCCTTGCTTGGAGGAGTAGCGCCCATTTTTAGTAAAACCCCAGATCAATTCATCCTCCTCATCATTTAGGCACACATGGCATTCTGATAATGTCTGCAGGAAAATTCTCCATTGTCTTTCCCATTGATCTGGGATATTCCATGCCTCTCCTATGTGCCATGCTTGCTGCAAAATGGTTGAGTTATGAGGGTATCTAAGATGTGATATGAATAGGACACCATTTTTTTTAGGAGTGTGATCAATTCTTATGGGAGTTGGTAGGCATTCCCACTGCCAATCCAGGGATCAATCCCGATTTGGACTGACTCCCCATTCCCAATCCTCCTGATAAGGCCCCTTTTAATGATGGGCAGGGTGTTTATTATGGCCCTCCAGATGACTGAAATACCTTTCCTGTTCCATATAGGTCACCTTAACCAGTCTAGTAACATGCTAGGCCAAATGTATTTTTGGGTGACCACCTCTGACCAAAGACTCTTGTGCTTCAGGAGTAGCCAACCTTGTTTAGCAACCTGTGCATGTGCGAAATTCGGGAGGTGCTTTAAACCCCAACCTCCCCATTTTTTTGGGGTCGTAATCCAACTCCATTTGACCCATGCAAAAGGCTTTCCATCTTTTTGTCCCTTCCACAGGAAATGGCTGCAGATTCTTTGGATCCTATGCAGAATCCCCAAGGGGATCCAAGCCAAAGGCATCCAAAAGACTGGGGTTGCTTCTAGTACTGCTTTTATGAGTACTAGTCTTCCAGCTCTGGATAGAAGATGATGACACCAGATATTTATTCTTTTTTCCACCTTTGAGATCAACCAGGTCCAGTATACTATCTTGTAGCCATCTGCTTTAATCCTGAATCCCAAATACTTTAGACCATCCTATAGAGCCAAAATTTGGTATGGGAAATTTTAAAGGGCTAGCTAAGTTTCTTGATGAGTACAATCAGAGAAGGATATAATGGAATTTGCCCTATTTATTTCCATGCATGTATCATCACTGAAAAGTTTTAATATCTCTATGAGGGTGATGATATCCTGAATACCCCTATGAAGGAAAATGAGTATATCATCAACAAAAAGTAGATGAGTTAAAAGGTAGTGATCAGTAATCATGAGGCCCCGGAGTCTCCCAGCTCGCTTCTCAGTTGCTATCAGTCTGCTGAGGCCTTCCATAACCAGAAGGAAAAGTAGGGGGGATAAGGGACATCCCTTCCTAATTCCCCTCTTTGCTTGAAAGGAATGGGAGGTTGATCCATTAATAAGGATTACAAAAGAAACTAATGTTATACATCCCATAATCCATCTGGTGAACTCCAGAGGGAAGCCTAGGTGAGTGAGTATCATCCTTAGAAATAACCAGCTTATTTTGTCAAAGGCTTTGGAGAGGTCGATTTTGAGCGCCATCCCTTTTAGTTTTCTCAGTTTTATGGAGTGAAGGGCCTCTTTGGCAGAGCCTATGGCTTCATGAATATGTATATTATGGAGGAAGGTGAACTGTTCCTGAGAAATATGTTCATATAGGATCAGCTTGATGCGATTTGCTATAATCTTGGCAATAAGTTTGTAAAGACAATTGCAGAGGGATATAGGGCGAAAGTAATGAAAGGAGGTGGGGGAGTCAGTCTTGGGTATGAGGGCAATAAACGTGGAATTCAAGGGGGCATATATGCGACCAAGAGATCGACTCTCTTCCACCACTCCTAGCAAGTCTAGTCCAATGATATCAAAGAAAGCAATATAGGATTCTACAGGCCAACCATCTGGCCCCGGACTTTAGTCCTTCTTGAACCACTTGAGAGTGCTTTATAATTCTCCCACGGAAACTGGTTTTATGAGATCCTCCATTCCATCCAGTTCCAAATACCCAGGGAAATGGCCTGCAAGGTTTATGATTTTGGTAAGAGAAGGGGCATGGGGGGCTTTGAAGAGCTGTTTGAAGTGAGAGATACCAAGGTGGGTGAACTAATAGTGAGTATTGGCTGACTGATCTTGTTCCGAGGGCATCTGCCAAATAGTATTGATGGCTTTTCTTCCATTGGCAAAATTGTGGAAGAATTTTGTGTTGCCATCCCCCGCTTGAAGCCAGATTTCTCTGCTTCTGAGTCTCCACAATTCTTTCCGATCAAGGAGGATCTTGGATCTCTAAGTTTCCAATTCAACAAGATGTAACTTTGCTTTTGTGGATAAGTAGCCAAGCCCACTAACATCCGTTAAGGAGGCTAGTTGTGCTTCGATGTCCGCAAGGGATTGGTCATCCCTAGCTCTTTTCATTTTTGTCCAATCAATAGTTAATCTATTGAGCTGTTCCAGGTTGCTACAAAAATCTGCAGGCTTTCTCTGATCCTTGAGGGGTGGTTGGGCTTGCTAGAAATCCGTCACCATCTTGATATAATCAGGGTCCTTTAACCAAGAAGAGTTGAATTTGAAAGGTGCCCTTGGTTTCCTACATGGGCCAGCCACTTCCAGGAAAATGGGAGAGTGATCTGAAATACCCCCCGAGCCAACCCATTGCCTGTAGATGGCAAGGGCATGGAGGAGGTCTTCTTGAATAGGATATCTATCCAGTCTTCTAACAAGGGCAGCTTCACCTGTACATCTATTATGCCATGTTGGCATCTTCTTATTCATGGGTACATCTATGAGCCCATATTGATCCAGGGGAGAGCTTAGCTGATCAGAGAGTGGGTCTAGCTGGGAGTGATGCCCCCATGATTCCTCATGTCCAATGGAGAAATTCAGGTCTCCCCCTAGAATTGTCGCAATTTTGATCAAGGGAATATTCAGAAAGGATTGCCAGAAAGCAAGCCTGTTTTGGTTTGGGACATAAATATTAATGATGCGAAGTTGTTTGCCTAAATCTGCAGAGTAGATGTCCATGCCCACGAATCCCTGGCCTCCCAATAAGATATCATCTTAATGGTTTTTTGATTGATCCCAATGCCAATTTTGGAGATAGTGGGGCCTATTCAATTTTTATTAGGAAATTAGATTTAGGAGAAGTTATTTTGTTGTGGTTAAATTACACATGGGGGCCACCCACACTAGGGAAATGCACACTCCCTAGTTCGGTTTGCATGAAGGTGGTTAAGTTTTGCATGTAGGTGGTTAAGTGAGGGCCCACGATGGAGGTAAAATTGGAGGGAAAAGTGCTCCACAAAATATATATAAGGAAGGTATCTCTCCTCACTTCATTCATCTTATTGGAGTATATCGATTTCTCTTTGGTTGCTCGAGCTGCTTAGCCGAGTCACTAGCTATTTAGCACAAGTTCTTCAGGCGAAGATCTCACTCTTTCTTCGCGAGACTTCGAGTTCCACCCTAGGAAGGTTTTCTTCATTTCTTCAGGAGGAGGATCACATTGTGATTCCCAGCAGTAGCATTCCCTTCTAGGTTGTGTGTATTACTGGGGGACGCAATGGAGAGGAGGTCGAGTTCATTGGTGGTGCTTAGCTGTGCAGATTTGTAGTGATTTTTTTCGGAGAGGAGGCTAGGGAGGATTTTCATCATCTAGGAGAGTTTGGGAGTTGATTGAGCTTCTGGCTTGGTAGTGTGACTTTCACACTACCTGGGCTAGCGCAAAGGCAGTGTGTGGGAGCTCATTTGGTGGGTAGAGTATCAGTCCTTGAGGCTGGGCTTTGCCATGGATTTTAGAGGAGATATTTGCAGTGGTTTTTTCTTCCATTTCAAGTCTTGGAGGATGACTTTGTGGTCATTCCTTGCAGGTTGTATTTCTAGAGTTGTTTGGAGGGCATGGGCCATAGAAGAGGTCGAATTTGGGAGGTCAAAATCTGGCCAAACCATTTCTAGGTTTTTGACAAGGATCCCAGATATAAAGTTTCAGAATTTTCTGAGCACCGAAAGTGGGGTTTTCAGCCGTATCTTTGCAGTAGACAACGTAGAATTATTGGGGATTGCACAATGCCTTTGGGGGTCAATTTCGGGAGGTAAAAATCAGGCCAACCCATTTTTGGGATTTTGTGGGTTTTGGACAAGGAGTTTGTGGCTACAGTTTCATCATTTTCTGAGCACCGGAGGTGGGGTTTCTTGCAGCTCCTTTCCAGCCAGTAGTTGTAGTTACTGGGAGATAACGCAAAGCATTAGAGGAGCAATTATTTCCAGCATTGATATTACTATTTGACACCTGAATTCTATCAAGCTTGCCCTTGAGGCAAGCCTAGGTGAATTTTCTGCACTATTGTACTTGCTCCACTTCATTAATAAAATGGCTTACCTGGTTCACATCCTGTTGTGTATGGAGCATTTGTTGTTCGCTTAATTTTTTGTGTATGAATCACATTTTCTTTCGTATATCACTGTATGTTCCAAATTTTCTGCATTTGGGACATTGCACACTATGACAATGTTGATGAATATGATGCTATAACAAATGGATTGCAAATCCAGTTTCTCTTATGTGAATTATTCAAGATTGAAAATTGACAAACACCTTGTAATATTGTATGAATACCTCCCTAGTTAAGAGGGAGTGTTGAAGAAAATGTAACTAGGCTAGGTCTTCATAAATGTAATTTTGATATTTGTACTTATTCAAGAAAAGAGATTTTTTTTTTATATTATTTGTCAATGAGTTTCTTGCTCATTGAAAATAGAACAAGCACATTTTGAAGTGCTTCTAGAGAGTCAAAGTCAAAATTTCATTATGATAAGACCCTTTGAGGGCATGTTACATCATGTATGACATCACACAAGCAAGGGAATACCTCCAAGCATGTTCAAACCCTCTCCTAGCATCAACGTGGTCTCCAAGCAACAAAAAATGGGTAAAAAATTTGAATTATGGTACAAATTGTAAGTTGGCCTAATCGACATTCTAGTCGGCCTAAAAGAGGAGGGACAAACCTCTATTTATAGAGGTTTTCCACTCATCATTTGGACACACACTTCACTCTGAAACCCGCAAGCAAAAGAGGGCTAAAAAGGATGAAGACAAGGGCATAAAAGGGTAACGAGGACAACAAATATAAGGAGGAAAAACAACAAAGTAAAAGAACCCATTTCTGGAGCAGACCCAACCACACATGAAAGAGAATGAAGGATAGTCTGCAGCCCTTGTTGGATACCTATACCAATAGGTTTCATATTTCATGATTGGATATCAAAGGTCCAAATATGCTCAGCTTTGACAAATGCAAAGATCTCATATTTTCCTAAGAAGGCAGTGTCTATATCGGTTTTCATAAGAATTCAATTTTGGATGGATGGTCCAACAGTCTAATCTGGATCATGCCATGTTTTCAATTTCCATGT
>APFE030718206.1:65000-76605 GCA_000404065.3 Pinus taeda | reverse complement strand
AATGGAACACATGAAATAATGCAGAAATATAAACACAGAAAACGCACAAAACAAGAGAGACACAAATATATGTGGTTCACCCAGTTTGGGCTACGTCCCCCTCGAACAGCCAGTCCTTACTTTTTATTATCCAGCAAAATGAAGAGACACAACCTACAGCAAATTCGCTATAATATCCTCTGTCTTCTCTCACAGTCTCACCTCTCTGTTTCTCGCTCACACACTGAATACACATCCATTTTGTATCAAAAAACACAATAATCTCCAATATTGCCAGCAATAAAAAAAAAATTGCCGATGCCTTTGATTTTACACAACAACAAATCTGACTGTGTCTCTGTACTTTTGCCTTTGTTAAAAAAATAAAAAATTTAAGCCCCCTTTACACTTTTAAGACCTTTTCAAAGTGTAAAGCCTTTTAATTTGAAAAACATGTGACATAACCCTTATAACTCCCTTTTGTGTTTAAAATCATATTTACGTATTCCACCACATGAGTTCACCTTCATATATCACAATTGTTCATATAAAACAATTTCATACTCCACCATCATATAAAAACAATTGTTTATATATAAAGCTTTTCGTACCAAGCTTTTAATCTGAGGTAACCAAAAAAAAATTGACACGCTTCAACGCTGGCACTGATTTTATTTTATATTTAACCTTTATGCGTTTTGTTTTCGGTGAACTTGATCTACGGTCACTTTAAAAAATATGCATAAGCAATTTTAATACGCACCAACAACAACAAATTAATATGCACAAGTTCTTCAGCAAATTAATATGCACCAGTTCTTCAGTTCTCCAATCAAAGCGCACAGCAAACGCACCTTCAGCCCACGCAACACTTGGTTATCAATACGCTTTGTCACTTGTGTTTGAAGCCCCCCCACGCAGCAGCTGCACTAGGTCGGATTACCGCCACCATGCACCAGCAACAGATACTAGCTCAACGGCTCCAGATATCAGGCTCCAGCACACGTATCAGGCTCCGCATTCCACAGCAGCATTAACATGCAGGACAACGGTCCATGCATCTCAGGCACCAGCATTAGCACCTCCAGGCAGCGATCTGATCCGCTCCACGCTATGCAGCTCCAGCCAATACAGCTTCACACACCACGAACAACAATCAAAACCCCGACTGCCTCCAGTACGCAATACTCCACGCAGGTAATCCGTATTCAGTAGTCAGACACACCAGCACCTCCAACATGCTCTGGTACCAATTGTTGGAATTCAAGCACAACAAATCAATTAAACACACAACAGGAAAAATAAACAAGCACATAAGACACAACTTTTAACGTGGTTCACCCAACCAATCTGGGCTACGTCCACCAAACATAGGCATCAGGAATATATTAAACAAATTGGAGATTACATCAAGAAATCCTCACACTCTCTTAGCAAATCATCCGAATGATTGCCTGTTATATATCATAGAGAATCTAACAGCCTCATAAATCCCTCACATCAAATATAGGAGGCATTAACTCCCTCCCAACAACCTGGAGCTAATCTAGGAACTGAATCCCTATTGTTGTCATCCTTCAGAGATTTTTGCCTATTTGACTCAAACAGAAAAAATCTCAACATTTAGAAGCTTTGTCATTCCATTAGAGCTGATTATCTTTCCTGGTTTCCCTATGATACCTCTTAATTCAAATTCCTTTCCTTCCGAAGAAAATTTCATGAAAATTTCTTGAAAATTAAAAGCTATTGTACCCAAGGATTATAGCCATTGGAATCCTAGTACAACATCAACACCACCCATTGGAATGGAAACCATTGGGCTATTCAATACATATTCTCCCATGGATATTTTGATATTATGGCACTTTCTAGAGAAATTTATGGTTCCTCCACTTGAAACCATCACTTGACACTCTGGTGCTGGACATAGGAAGCAATTCAATTCCTTGGCTATCTTACAATGAATAAAATTATGGGTACTGCCCGAATCAATCAACACTATTACCTTTTTCTTCTTGATATGTCCTTCTATCTTAATAGTTTGAGGAGTGGTAATTCTGGCCAATGCATTACAAGATATGGTCAGATTCATTTCTTCTTTCTCTAGGGTTTGCTTTTGGTGTTTATGCTCTTCTTTTGATGTTTCTTGTTCCTTTTCTTCCTCCTCTTCACAATCTATGTAAAATAATTTCTTCTCAGCACACTTATGACCTTTATTATATTTGCTATCACAACTATAACAAAGTCCTTTTGCTATTTTTTCTTCCAATTGTTGGGGTGTCAACGTTGTAGTTTGTGGAAGGCGAGGGGAAACAACACTTCCATCCTTATAGTTGTGTGTGGTAGGCTTCCTTGTTGCCATAATTTTTCTTTCCATTTTTCTTGCCAACCTGAATGCCTTATCCAATGAATCAACTTCCCAAAGGTGAACCTCATGTTGGATGTTATCCTTTAAATTCCTTATGAATACATCAACCCTATGCTCCTCTGGAATATCTTTTACCCTTATGTTCAATTTTTGGAAGTCCTCAATGTGCTCCATCATTGAACCATTTTGTTTGAGGTTTATCAATTGGCTAAAAAAAGTGTTTCTTTTTGTATCCTCATAACGTGATATCATTTCTTCCGTAAAAATTTCCCAAGTGACAATTTGTTTACAAGAGCAAAGCCATCGATACCATACAAATTGATTTGGTTCCAAATATAAAGTTGCAATGCGTACCTTTTCTGTGTTTTTCACATTATGGAGATCAAAATATTGGTCCATCTGTAGTATACATGTTACAGGATCCTTGCCATCAAACTTCCTCATATCGATCTTTGGAACATGGTGGGTCTTCAATCCAACATTAGAGTCTATGAATTCATGACTAACATTTCTTTTGTTCTCATCATGAGTTTCCTTACTACCCTTTCACCATTAGTAAGCATTTCTTGTAGCAACTTAGTCAAATCTATCTTCAAATCTTCCATGTCACCTTTCAGTTTTTCTTCTATACCATCCATCTTAGTGTCTATGCCATTCATCTTATCTTCCATACCATCCATATTAACTTCCATGCCATTCATCTTAGCTTCCACACCATTCATCTTAGCTTTGAGGCCTTTCTTTAAACCATCTACCTTAGCTTCTATTACCTTTTGTGAGAGCGACATTTGTTGCACTTGGTCTCACAATTTTGATATATCATGTTGCATTTCTTCGTCTTCTTCATGAGTCATGCTAGATCTTTCTAGTTTCTTACTAGGTGTTTCCATTTTCTTTCTTCAGGGCATCAATTAATGATAATTATGCTTCAATATTCCCTTTGAACTTCAAACTAAAATTTCAACCCAAAATTATGCAAAATTTTAAAAAGACTACACACATTTTTTTACTTTATAGAAGCTCGACATTGAATCTGTTGTATCTCTATAATTGCAGATCTACAAGGTCTAGAATTGCTTTGTGTGGTTTCCCTCTGAGTCTTATTTTCAATGCCACCAGTTTGATCAAAATTGTATTTTCCAAGAAAGAGTTATGCCCAATATCCCAAGATGACCTGATTATATAATTTTTCAATAGAGCGAACTTGTATGACGTGCCACGTGTCACTGGTCCAAACCTTCAGCTCTGAAAAAGATACAAAGAAAACTAGAGTCCGTCCTCTTTCTGAAACTTCTTACGAAATTTCAATCCGACGCTCAGAGAGAAAGTTATGACAATTCTCCCAAGGTCATCTGTTTGGAATGTAATTCGGGAGTTTGTAAAAACCCTAACTTCCTCAGATCATATCTCCGAAAATATAGCGATACAAGATCTGAAATTCATAGTTGCAGTTCAGAACAATTTTGAATCAAATGGGTTTGTTTTGTAGCTTCTAAAATTTCATAGAGAAAAATTTATAACGAAAATACCACGATGACTTGTTTGGAGCAGCGAAACCCTAGAATCCAAACCTCTGATACCAAATGTTAAGAAACCAACTCACAAAAAGATAGAAAAGATAAATCAACGACCTCAAAATCAGCCTCTTCGAGGAGGGAAGCCTCCTTTACATTACACAAATGAACAATTCTTGGATGATACAAATGACAAAAAATCTTTTATATATATAGGAGTCTAAGGGGTCACAATATAATCAAAGCCAACATAACAATAATAATATAAGGGCACAACAATAACAATAGTGGGCTTCTATGGGGAACAATAATAACAAAATGGGGACAACAGGGGCACAACAATAACAATAAGGGCTACAATGACAATACTAATGGGGGAATCACTAGTATTATAGGGACCTAACATTTTCAAACTAAGGGTTTACCCCTTAGCTACAAATACAATGATTTTTAACAACCTAGGGGGGGGGGGGGGGGGGTGGTAGTCCAAAATGGATACGGTCGGTTTAAACAAGTAGCATGTGGCAACATTAGACCGGCTTTGGGCCTCCCACCCAATGGTTTTCAAAACCATCAAGGGACCCCCTAGGAAACCACTTGGTGACATCCTGCGACACAACAAACAACATAGAAATATGGTGATAAGGTGGACAACATAGATGGATGCTAATGTGGTAGAATGACATGACACTTGGCATGTGACATAAGCAAGATGTAAGCTGACATGACCCATTTTCATCAGAGAAATGCATTCCAATTGTATTTTTGTCCAATCACAATGGACCACATGTCTCAAGATCAAAATTCAAGGGATAAAATTGTAAAAGGGGAAAACAGGCATCATAAGTTATGAGTGAATCAAAGGTACTAGTATTTTGTAGCTAAAGGTTAAAGCAGGTTTTCTGATCGGCATTGTCTAAAGCCAACAAAAATGATTTCTACGTCAAAAAAGCACAATTTTGGGTATTCTCTTTCATTGTCCTTGCTTTTCTTTTCAAAAAATGAATAATCCCTAAGTCATAAAGTTAGGTCAACATTTATTCACTAAAGAATTTTTTTTTAGTATATTGTGATGATGAAATTTTTGATTCTATCATGTCCCAATTTGACCTATTTGAAATAAGGAAATTATCTTATGACCATTTTCAAGATCTTCAAGGCTATCTTCATGCCCTAGAATCTGATTTAGCTAAATTTGTGGTTCCACAAACTTGTCTATTTCTTGAATTCGTGTCATGGTGTGCATTGAACTATGTTCCCAATAAGAAGCCTATGATATCTAAGAATGGTAACTGTCGCTTTTATGCTAAATTCATAGTCAATTGTTGAAATGTTAAAGCTCATTGAAACCCATGAAACTCAAGTTCTTCAAGAAGAAAGGATAATAATTGCTTATAATGAGTTAACTATTTAAGAGAAGGAAACCCTACTCTAGTCATACCTTGATAAAGATTCCATTCTACCCAAAAATCCACCACCTTACAAAACTAACATTTTTCCTGAAATTTTGAGACAAGTCATAACTATGATGTGTTTTTATCTTAGGTTATGTCCATGATATGATTGTGGATGAATCCATTCTAGGATTTATGTATTTCATTTGTTCAACCTTTGACAAACCTTTGGTAAAGTTTAATTATAGTCAACATCTAGCAAACATGATGCATTTTCAATTAACAAAGTTTAATGCCTGTATTACTTCATGTTTAAGTCATATTTAATACGTTTGTTCCTATATTCTTAAGTTATGAAGTTCCAAAATGTAAGATTAGTTTGGTGACCCTTGCTTAGCTATTCATTGGAATCCTTTAGTTAGGAAAAAAACACAAAATGTAGGGTTCACAAAGTATATCAATCAATTCATCCATTTCTTATGCTATCATTTATGAGGAACCCCCCATGGTATTTCTTGAGTTCAAAAGACTACTTTAGTTAAGTCTTGATATAAGAGTGAGAGATTGGTATTGTTCCAAAATCATATAGAGATAAAAATCTATGGCTTTTGAATCATGAACCTATCTACTACTAGTATTCTTGACAATGAGAATATTTTCCTTAGAATATATAAGGGAAATATTAGAGTCATATTATGTTCACTTTGCCTCCAAAAAATAATAGGTCACATTCAAATTGAAGAAAGAGGTTGGACCCTTTATTGTCAATCCTAGGTTAACATTGTTGGTAGTTGAAAAAACACTTAAGGAGATGGGATTTCAATAGGGAAAACCATGGATCTATGATCCTCACTTAATCGTCATAAGAAAAAAGTAGAGTAGGGCTCTGCCCCTTATGGCCTTGTAAGTAAACCATAGATAGAAAAATTGGAAAATTAGGATAGTTGGGAGAATGTTCAACATAATTTACAAATCGAAGTCCATGATGTTGTCCAATCTATTCAACCATCAATAATAGAAACACCACAACACCATGACAAGACCAATAAAAGGTCTCATCTTGATATTTTTCAAACAATCTTAGATATGGAAGAGGATGAAAACTCAACAAAAAATAAAGGACTAAAGGAAAATCATATTAGTAGGATAAGTCAACACAAAGTTGAGAAGAAACATTGGTAAGTGAGCCTCCTTTTTCAATAGAATTTGTTCCATTAGCACGTATTGGAAGTTCAAGTGTTTTAGGAGACAAAGATGTTACAATAACGATTGACTAGGGAAGACAACAAAATATATCTTTCGTATTACCTAAAGATGAATAATACAAAAATTAAATTCAATCAAGAGATGTTTTCACAAATATGGAAATAAACATCTTCATAAACTATACTACTATCAAATTTGGATTTTGAGAAAGGGCAATTGAATATGTCTACAATGGAGCCTAAAGCTTTGATTATAAAGACAACATATGATTACAAGGCATCAAATCTTACATTGGAATTAGACAAGATAAATGTAGTTGACAAGATGGACTTGGATAGGCAGACTTTGAGATGGTGTTCAGGGATACAATGCATATCTCTATAAGTATAATAAAGTACAAATTTTGGTCACTAAAATTGACAAGCAATTGAAAAAAGAGTAGTTAGAAAATAGAACTAAAGACATGATAACTGATGAACTTGAGCAATAAATAATTGAATTGGGAGCTAACCCCAAGAATGTGAAATCAATTCATGCTTTGGATACAACCACAGATAATGAAATATTGTCATTAAAAATGAAAATAAATATTCCAAATATATATCATGCTCAAACTCGAGAATTGCATACAATGAAACAAGGAAAGACAAATTATTATAGAAAATGATTCAAGTGAACACGTAGGTTGAAACATATGAGTAGTGAATGGAAATATCAATGAAAAAAGAAGCAAAGCATATTTTTTAGGAGTATTCATCTGCCCGATCTACAATATTAGTAGACACATATGAAAATTTGACCAAAACATTGACCTAGATTTGAATCTTAAGGAGGTTGAGGTTGAAAATTTAAAAATAATTATTATTATAAAGAATGATGAGTGAGACATATTGAAAGTGAAGATAATGGAGAAGGATGGGATTATCACTGAATACCAAAATATCAAATCCAATTTTGAGGGAGAAATTGAAAAAATGTAGGGAAAATTAATTGACAGGTCTTATTAGTCCTTGCCTTCAGCACTGCAGGGACTCTAGCGATCACTAGAGCATTGACCAGTGATTAATCATTTATTTGACCAAAAAAGTTTCATGCTTTACCTAAATTTATCCAAAGTTATAGGGTGGCAATTTCACTTCACTAAAATTTTACCCAAAGTTTTGGTTTCCACTTCTTATTGGAACCTTCACTTGTCCCAAGGAAACATTTGATATCAAAGTTTTTCTTATCCAAAGTTTGAAAGGAAATAAAAGCTTTCAGAAATCATATCCAAACTTTTTGAATCAAACATTTGAAGTAATGCTAATTTCAAAGTTGACATTAAATATGAAGCATTAAATGTTTGACATTTTTGAGATATATTTCATTACATTAGTACTCTAGCAGTGGCTTCTTCTTCAGCTAGCCACCTGTCAACAACACTGCTTCTTGAGGTTGCCACTTACCAACAACTCTAGACACCTGTGACCTCTGGTTGCCACCACAAGGAAATTGGTTCTTCTGTGAGTGCCGTAAAGACTTGGTTCCTTTGTGAGAAAATAACCATAGAAGAGAGAACAAGCATGCTTTGAGCAGTTCAACAATTTTCTCTACTTGAGGAGTAGTTCAACGACCCTGCTTGGTGAGAAGGCTTTATACCTTGCAGATGGAAAAGGCTCTATCTGTTATGCAACCAGCTCACAAAATATAGAAAAGATAGATCGACACCTTAGAATTCAGCCTCTTCGAGGGGGCAACCTCCTTTACATTAAACAAATGAACAATTCTTGGATGATACAAATGACAAAACCTCCTTTCTATATATAGGAGTCTAAGGGGTGATAATATAATCAGAGCCAACATATAATAATAATGTAAGGGCACAATAATAACAATAGTGGGCTTCTATGGGGCACAATAATAACAATATGGGGACTACATGGGCACAACAATATAATAAGGGGGTTGTACTAATAACAATAAGGACTTACACTAGTAGTATAGGGACCTAACATGCCCCTCTCCTTCAAAAAGTGTTGTCCTCAACGCTTGAGTAGTTCTTGATGCTTCTGTATAAAATTCTTGTCCTCCCATGTGGAATCTTCAGTAGTAAGTTCTTCCACTTGTTTAGTTACTTAAAATTGATTCAATTTCGTAGCTGCGCGGTTTTTATTTCTGTGACTGCTCCAGGTTCCAATATGATTTTTCCTTCCTCACAAGTTCTGGCAATATTGTTTGAACTGGGATCTTCTGCAACTTTTGAATGAGTGGCCACACTTCTTTGTCCTTCTTCCATTCATCCCTTGCTTCGTTTATCCAATCTACTTGGATAATAAAAATGACACAAAAAAATGCTTCCACATCCTCATCCTTTCTTAAGAGTGCATCTGCCACAACATTTTGCTTCCCTTTTTTGTAGATGATTTCAAAGTCATAACCCAACATATTTGTGACCCATTTTTGTTGCTCTTCAAAGGATAATCTTTGTTCTAAATAGTATTTAAGGCTATCATGATCCGTTTTTACCTTGAAGTGTCTTCCCATTAGGTAGGGTTGCCATTTCTTAAGTGCATGTAATAGTGCCAACATTTCCTTCTCATAAATAGCTTTGTGTAAATACTTTCCTTTGATTGGACAACTTTTGAAAGCAATGGGTCTTTCATCTTGCATTAAAACAACACCAATTCCATTTTCTGAAGCATCACATTCCACAATAAAGGTTTTTGTGAAGTCCGGCGTAGCTAAGTCCGATGCTTGGCACATTGCCTCTTTAAGATGTTCGAAGGCCTTTGTTGCTTTTGGAGTCCATGAAAATGCAACTTTCTTCAATAATATTGTTAGAGGTGCTACTATTCTCCCATAATTCTTAACAAACTTGCGATAAGACCCTATCAACCCGAGAAATCCTCGCAGATGCTTTATGGATGTGGGGATTTTCCATTCCTTAATGGATTTAATTTTTCTAGGGTCTACCTTAACACCTTGATGAGATACAATATGACCCATATATTGTACCTCTTATACTCTAAAGAAACAGTTGGAAATTTTTCCATATAATTGTTTCTCCTCCAATAGTTTGAGCACCCTGTCAACATGTTGAACATGATCCTTCCAAGACTTGTTGTAGATTAGTATATCATCAAAAATAACAACATAAATGTTCTAAGGAAGGGTTTGAAAATGGAATTCATCAAACCTTGAAATGTTTAAGGTGCATTGGTAAGGCAAAAAGGCATGGCAAAAAATTCATAATGACCCTCATGAGTTCTAAATCATGTTTTCGGAATGTCTTCAATCTTCATTCTGATTTGATGATATCCTGAACGAAGATCCAACTTGGTGAAGTAAATTGATCCATGTAATTCATCCAATAATTCATCAATGACAAGAATGGGAAATTTATCTTTAATAGTGAGCTTGTTGAGCTCCCTATAATCCAGACACATGCGCCATGATCCATCCCTCTTGTGCACCAATACTACTGGAGCAGAGAAAGAACTTTGACTAGGTTAAATTAGCCTCTAGCATTTCTGCAACCATACATTCAACTTCACTCTTTTGGGCATAGGGATATCTATACGGCTTGATTTTTGGAGGAACACTTCCTGGAATCAAATGAATGGCATGATCATGATCAGGAATAGGTGGGAGGCCTTTGGGAGTCTCAAATACCTTGGAGTGATTGTCCAAGACATTTTGGAGATCTGGAGAAATAGATGATTTCGATGTGGAACCTCTAGCGAACATAATTGTGCAATTACTCCTTGTTGTTCCTTCTTTAGAAGCTTTGTCATACCGTTAGAGCTGATTATCTTTTCTGGTTTCCTTGCAATATGCCTTAATTCAACTTCCTTTCCTTCCGCACAAAATTTCATGAAAAGTTCTTGAAAATTAAAAGCTATTGTACCCAAGGATGTAGCCATTGGACTCCTAGTACAACATCAACACCACCCATTGGAATGGAAAGCATTGGGCTATTCAATACATATTCTCCCATGGATAGCTTGATATTATGGCACTTTCAGAGCAATTTATGGTTCCTCCTCCATTTGCAACCATCACTTGACACTCTGGTGCTGGATATAAGAAGCAATTCAATTCTTTTGCTACCTTACAATGAATAAAAATGTGGGTACTTCCTGAATCAATCAACACTATTACCTTTTTCTTCTTGATTTGTCCTTCTATCTTGATGGTTTGAGGAGTGGTAATTCCCGCCAATGCATTACAAGATATGGTCAATTCATTTGTTCTTCATCTAGGCTTTGTTCCTGGAGTATATCCTCTTCTTTTGACCTTCTTGCTCCTTTTCTTCTTCCTCTTCACAATCTATGTAGAATAATTTCTTCTCAGCACACTTATGACCTTTAGTGTATTTACTATCACAACTGTAACAAAGCCCTTTTGCTCTTTTTTCTTCCAATTGTTGTGGTGTCAACCTTATAGGTTGTGGAAGACTAGGGACAACACTTCCATCTTTATAGTTGTGAGTGGTATGCTTCTTGGTTGCTATAATTTTGCTTTCCATTTTTCTTGCTAACCTGAATGCCTTCTCTAATGAATCAGGTTCCCAAAGGCGAACATCATGTTGGATATTATCCTTTAAAGACCCTATGAACACATCAATCCTATGCTGCTCTGGAATATCTTTTACCCTTATGTTCAATTTTTGGAACTCCTCAATGTGCTCCATTATTGAACCCTTTTGTTTGAGACTTATCAATTGGCTAAAAAAAGTGTTGCTTTTTGTATCCTCATAATGTGCTATCAATTCTTTGGTAAAAATTGCCCAAGTGATAATTGTTTACGAGAGCAAAGCCATTGATACCATACAAACTGATTTGGTTCCAAATATAAAGTTGCCATACGTACCTTTTGTGTGTTTTGCACATTATTGAGATCGAAGAATTTCTCCATCTGTAATATCCATGTGGCAGGATCCTTGCCATCAAACTTCCTCATATCGATTTTTGGAATATGGTGAGTCTTCGATCCAACATTAGCGTCTATGGAATCATGATTAACATTTCTTTTATTCTCATCATGAGTTTCCTTTAGTACCCTTTCACCCTTAGTGCCCATTTCTTGTAGCAACTTATTCATATTTATCTTCAATTCGTCCATGTATGTCTTCAAATCTATCTTCAAATCATCCATCTTAGCTT